>JPFL01000518.1:13942-34778 GCA_000733385.1 Paramecium biaurelia
TGATAAAAATATATATTAATTGGTTTAGATCTATAAGGCTTCAAATAAGAAACCATTATTAAATTTAATATAAAAAATAACTCAATCTTATAACATTACTTATAAATTTTATCACAGATATATATTGAGATTTTGAGGATTTCTACTCAAAACCTGAATCATAATTTATTAAAACTCTAACTATCTTATTAATTCATTCATTGAAAATAGTAACCAATTACATTTTTTAGGCCCTTCTAACTTATAAATATTGAACAAAAATTCCTTTTCGCTTGATTTCTGTTTATTATTTGTAGAGGGATATTTTGAATTATTGAATGCTAGATTTTGGAAAATTAAAAATTGAATTACTAAATAATTTACAATAATTAATGAAAAAAGTTCCAGATCAAAAATTTTGTTAAGATCAAGGAAAAAAATTGTTGTCATTTGGACCATCTCTGTCTAATATGAAACTAAAGAAATATTGCGAGAATTGTATTATCTAATAGGATAAGAGTTTGATTGAATTGGAGGATGTAACATAAAAGTATTAAAATTACTATCAAAATTGTTAGAGAAAAATAATTCATAATTAAGTTGATTTTATTAATCAACTGAAAATAGGTTTACAGAATTTAAACAACTATAAGAAGTGTTAGCACTGGCTTTAGAACTTTTGAAATAGCTATACTGTTACTTTTAAGGATGATGAATTATTCTGACTTAATTGAGTATTAAAAGGAAACAAAAGACGTACATGAATTTGTTAATAAAATTTCTTGATAAAACTTTAATTTGATTTCTTTATAAGTTAAAATGTATTAGGGATATATCCGATTATTAGAGAATAGGGTGAGATCTTTTAAAATAAAGAAGAAGAATTATTAATTAATAAATTAAAAACCCATAAGACTCTTGAAATTTTAAAAGAAGAATAACAACTGGATTATGAAAAAAATTATTAGCATTATGGAGTGTAAATAAATTTAAATTATTAATAAAGAATGTCAATCTTGAAGATTTATTAACTATTCCTTTTATGTTGGAAATTATTGTTTACGTTTTACCAGACATGACCAATTTATATTCAGGAACAACGATTATTAAGGAAATCTTTATTTAGAATGATATGAAATTAAAAAAATCTGAAAGATTATCTAATTATAACTAAATTATTTAAGAACAGTAAACAAAAAAACTTGATTTATTTTGAAGATAAATAACAACCTATTAAATAAAATGATGAAGAATATCAATCAAAATTTTATAAAGGAAAAATAGATGGAATAGTTGATAAACTTGAAAGTGAGAAATTTTTCTAATGTTTTCAATAGTTAGTATTTTAAATTATAATGAAGATACTATTACATTTAAAGGTCAAAAAATTTAGATTAAATACAGGTGACATTAATTACGTCACACTTGCTTTGTAAATGAAAAGGTTTACAATGTTTGAATGTTTTGGTCTACCAGTCAATATATTGCATCTGCAGAAGAAATAAATTAAATCAAACTATGGAATGTAGAAACATATTAATTCGTTTAAGATTTAGAAGGACATCAAACTATGTTTAATATATTATCATTTTCATCTGACTCATCAGTACTTAATTCAGGGAGCAATGATTACCCAATCAAAAAATGGGACATTAACCATCATTAAAAATAATAAATTAAACGTGAAAAAGTATTTAAATGGAATATCCCCATATTAAAAGTATAACTTACACGATAATGGAAATTTCTAAATTTTAGAATTATCAAAAGATGGTATAATAGAAGTACATGTATTCTTTGTTGGTAATTTAGACATCAATTTGTTTGCATTAGACCCAACAGAACCAAAGGCTGTATTAATTTACTAAAATAAGAATATTGATTTAATAAACTAATTTCACTAAAGATAAATCAGAGATTATATCAATCTTAAAGAACTTCCTGAACTTGTTAATAATAAAAAATTAGATTTGTATTCAGTCATGATGGAAACCTTTTTTTTGTGGCCATTTGATGAATGCATATGGAATATTAAAGGAAATTAAATAAAACTATAAATTAGTTTTAATTTTCCTTTTATTGTTTAATTTCTATAATATTTTCTTAGGATAATAAATGGTTGATCTTTTCTAAATCTTAATTTGTATTCATGAGATAAATGCATTATTTTTCACATTGAGGAGACTTAAAATTTATATAAAAATAGATTGTTAAGCTTTGTTAGATTTATTTTTTGAGAATAAATATTGAGCTTCTCTAATTGTTGATAGTGGTACTTATACTTTATATTAATGTTAGTTAATAAAAGGAATATTTTACAAAAAATTATTTGTGACAGTTTCATCAGACAAAAGTTCTTACCTCTGCAAGTGATGAAAAACTAATAAAACTCTTAATAAAAATGAATCTTCAGAGGTTCAATAATCTCACTAATATTCAATTAGTGTAATATCATTCCCGTAAGATGGTTATTTAATTGCAACAAGAAGTTTAAAGGGATTGGAATCTGACTTGACAATATCATTATGGGACCTTGGAAATATAAAGTTAATTACTAAATTGAAAGGAAATCAAAATTCTGTTAATTTTTTGGAATTTGTTGATAGTTCAAAACATTAAGCTTCAGGAAGCAGTGATGGAATTATTATATTTTGGAATGTTGTATATCCTTAAGCAGTAAAATATTGTAAGTCATTAATGAATTAATTTCCCAATCAATTCTCTAAGTATTTCTCCGAAAGAATAAAACTTTATAGCCCTTTGTAATTTCAATACAGTTTAGAAATGGAAGTTCAAGAAATTATAATAAGAAGGAAACTCTAATTCAGAATAATACAGCTTTAATCAAATGATTAATTTATTTATTTTGAATAAGACAAAATGTAATTCACAATTGTAACTTTATAAACTAAGAAAGAAGGAACTATTTTTTTGATGATTAGTAACAAATTATCTAAATTGATGCTTTTAAAGATGGCAGTCTAAAATTGTGTTTGGACAAAAAGGTATTATGTTATTCTAGGATAATATATGTTTTGGAAAATCTTGAATATATTTACATTTCTTCAGATAGCAAAATTTTACTTAACAATGGTATGTTACTACTTTTTAAGATAAGGTGGAATAATAAAAAGCCTTTAAATCTTAATTCATGATTTATTAAAATTAATCAACAATTATCAAGTTATATATCTGCTTCAAGCTTTATTATAGAAATGAAACCCGTATCCTTAATCAACCTAATAACCTAATAATGATATTTCCTTTAATTATTTGTTTTTATCCATTGTGAATCATATATAATTTGTCTTCATATTGATATAGGCTACATATTGATTATAAATCCTAAGTTGATGTTACATCAGTATAAAATTGTATTCAATTCTTAATTTAAATAAATTAGTAAGGTTTTAAATATTAACTAATCCTGCCATTTTGCTTTGTATTCTAACAGATTTTACTTTTACTATGTACTCTCAAGTAATAACAGCAGATAAAAACTGCTATTTACGAGGTCTTTTTACTGATGTAATTGCATCAATTTCAAGTAGACATCATGTAATTTGATGTTTTAATCAGATCATATTGATATTCTATAAAATTATTAATGAAGATCCCGTTTAATCAAAATTTTTTAAGGACTTTCAAAATAAACTTATTATACTATTCTTCTATATGAGTGGAAGAATAATGAAACTATCAAATTATTTGTTGAATATTTTTTTATTTTTAAATAAGATAATATATTTTAAGGTATCTTTCCATTATATCTTCAGTTTCTAATAAACTCAATAAAGAAAATCATGATTCAAATACGTGCTATGGATGGGAATTTGATTTATATATAATTTAATATTATGATATATTTTTTTTCAATAAAGTATAATTCTCAAAATAACAATCCAAAGTTATTTAGGATATCATAAAACTACAATTTTAAAGTTTAACTCTAAAATTAATTTCAATAAATATGGTTGTGTTCTTAGATATCCTAAATATGTTAAGACCATCAGCTCTAGCTCTAGCTCTGCCCTTGAACTGTATTATATTAAATCTCACTTTATAATGGATTTTTTCAGAGAGTGTCATTTAAGAAAGATTTTTGTATATCATTGTACACAAAATAAAGTAGTTTTGTTTAGAAAATTTATATTAAATAGATCAAAAAATTCACTTTATTCTTATTTATAAAGTAAAAATACAAATGAATTAGACTTAAATAGACTTTTGGAGATAATCTAAATTTTTTCAATAAATTGAATTAATATTTGCAATTGTCGTAAATAAAATTAAAATGAAAACTTATTTAAATGAACAATCTGTTTTCAAAGCATAAAGTAATTTTTCGAAATAATACTAGAATTGAATGAAAAAAAGAGTGTTTAATATAGTTTAGGTTAATTATGAAGAACTGTTTGATATAATTAGATTCAGATCATTAATTTCTGAATTGAAAATAAGTGCACTTGACTTTTTTTCTAATTGAATAGTATTTGTGAAACTGAAAATTCTGACTCTGAAATACTAACTATCAATAGGGTACTGAAGTAGATAAAAGTGTAAAAGAAATCACAATTTCTTATAATGAATCTAAACATTTTTGGTATTATTAATTTTGAATATTATTCTAACCAGAATCAGGTACAATTAAATTTATTCTCAACGTTTCTCTTTCATCACATTTAACATGAATATTTAAAATTGTATATGCTTCTCCTTTGTCTAATATATGTTTCCCCTAAGTTTGTTACTTTATAAGTATCTCCTTGAATGGATATTTTGAAGGATTGGATATAATTAATTTTGCTGTCTCGAAACTCTTTAATTTAAATTTAACCAACTTCATAAGGTTTCATCAAAGTGGTATAGATAAGTTAAAAGAAATATTTCTAAATAAATGAATACAACAGCAACCTGTTGAACTACTCTAAAAATTTCCTCCATCCATTTCATACCAGAAAGAATTACCATTAACGAAATACTTTTTCTTGAATTTAATATCGTTGACTCCATCATAATTAAATCCTAAAAATGGCAAAAGGAACCATTATGATTAGACGACATTAAAACTACTACTAACATAATTGGAACTTATCGTTTTTGACTCCTATGATGGGAAAGATGAATCAATTCCTAAAATTATTTGGTAACTTATCGAAATAAGATTTGATAATGTATTTTATGGATCTGCAATTTTAATTTTTAGATTTTTGGTTGTAATCTCAGATACCTTCGCAATTTAATAAATATTATTACTTAGACTTGAAAACTTACAGGTCCTGAAAAAGAAAAAGCAATTACAGATATAAAGTATTTTTAAGCGTTTGAGTTGACATGAGCCAAAGTTAATTCCTCAAAATTTTTTGTATTGAATTAATTTAAAACTTAGATTCTTGCATCGTAAATTGCTAACCAATTATAATGTATTCCATAAATTACTCCTTCATTACATTTTATGCTAAGAGTGAATTCTAAATTAATAAATAAAATAAAACTAATTAAAATAATTTTTGTAATTTCCAAACTGTAGTTAAAAAAACTTAATAAATAATTGGAATAAGAAATAACAACTTTGAATGAATATTCAAAACTTTAATATCAAAATGTTCAGTTATTGTTAAATGAATAATTATACTATATTTAATTAAGAATTGGAAGACATTTAAACAAAAAAAAGTAAACAAAAAAAGAAATTAAAGATTTGATCCAGAAAATTAAACAAACTAATCAAAAAAAGGTTAGGTTGTTCTTAATAGAGTGTGAGAAAAATAAAAAGAATTAAATTTTAGCTTTTTGGATAATAATCTAATAAAGAATTATGAATAGTTAAAAATGCAAAAAGAACAATTATCAATAGAATTAAATTAAATAAATGAAAAAACATAAATTTAATAATTAAATCTTGAATAATTAACCGAAATAATAAAATAACTTTATAACGTATCGGTCAAGATAGATGATTACATGAAGAAAATACCATAGAATAATGAAATTTAATTGTTCAACAAGACTTATCAATAAAATTTATTGATCTAGAACGCTATTTAAACAAAAAGGAAGTTTCATTTTGGATAATTAAGTTGAACTACAATAAAAGTGAAAATAGTTATTCTATTGTTTTTGCTCTGAAAAATGTGAAGGTTAGAAAAATATAAAAATGTTACTGATTGATATTTAGACTATTTAAATAATCTCTAAATTTATTTCTAAATTAGAAATATATAAATATATGTTTAAAATATAAGAATATAACATTAAACAATCAAAGAACACATTCAAAAGAAATGCATAAAAATACAATCAAAGATTAGCTAGGGGAATCATAGAGAATATTTAAGAAAGAATTCAGTATTAAAAGGCAAAATTAAACTCAAAGGACTAAAGATAATAATCCAAAATTAACTAAGTAAAAATCAAATGATTTAGGTATAAATTCACACCAAATATATAAAATAATCGAAACGAATATCTAAATATTATCAAAATTAATAAATCAATAATAAACAAAAGGTAAGTGGTAAATCAATTCAAAAGGAAATTAAACAAGAATTCCTAAATTATAATTAAAGGAAAAATCTATGAGTTGTTTATTTTCTATATAAATACTCTTAACTATTGATATCACTTACAAGTTACAATACCAACCCATAATCTTATCTTCACATCATTCATCATCACGGAGTGAATTCGACAGCAAAAGTGATATGTTTTCCAGGTATTCATGTCTCCTTAAATCTCTGTTCAAGAGTGTTATACTATATATTCGAATGACAGGAGCAAATAGCATTGCTTTTTATTTGCTTATATCCTCAACACCAATTATTGATCCTTTAGCTACGTATATCTATATTAATTATACAATAATAATAAAATTAATATTATTCTACATTGAATTTTTCTTTCTGTTTGAGGATTCTGAAAGACACATAATATATAGATGTAAATAATTTCAAATATAATTAAATCATATTCACCCACATACTCTATAACGACACATACCAACAATTTATCCACAGTATGGACATGAATGAATTATATCTTGAAATTTTCCAGACGAAAAAGGAACCCAACAAATACAGCAGATAGTTAAAAATAATATCAAACAACAACACCAAGTTCCTGCTCCTGGCTTAGGATCAAGTTTTGTTGCTCCTTATTTGTAGCAATAAGGACATGATATTAATACTGAAAATCTTGATTGATTGCAAAGCATCTATTATTATGTAGAATTTGTTAAATCTTATTGTCCTGGGGGACTTCCAACTAAATCTATTTTAAATTTGTTCAAATTTACAAGGTTGACTTTAAACCGAAAAGTATTATTTTGGATTCTAAGGCTAATAAAGGCGAGGCTAAAAATCTTACAGGGGTTCTTTGTCTTAAAGTAAACATAATTTAGCCTACCTTGTTAAGTTTACTTAAGAAGAGGAACCTATTTCTACTATTGATCATTTGCTGTTCCAAACTAGTTTTCTGAATCTTATTCCATAAATTTTTAATAATGATTATTTTCATATATATGCTTAGTTATATATTAGAAATTGTTAATATATAGTATTCTTCATATCGAATAATAATAATTTAGTCTTTCGTAAAATACTAAAGATTACCATTAACTAAAAACAGAAATATTTCATTATAAAGGGCAAAAAATTAACAAAGAAGTACATATATTTTTTTATAGAATAATTGCCTAATTCAATCAAAAATATAAAATCTCAATAACAAATTATTGTGATTTTTCTAATTATAATGATAATAAATTTGTTTACAAAATTTTATAAAATCTAAGCTATAAATAAAAGAGGAAGGGAACTATAAAATATTTCTTAGTAGTTTATTAATTAATGCTATTTGGAATGTCAATCCTAAAGAAATATAAAAAATTATTAATGCACTTTAATCATTAATAGTTCTAACCTTGGAGTTAAGAAATTATTACAAAGGGTAACATTTTTAGTCTGTGAGGTCAATGTAAAACAAATATATCTTTTATTTTAATTTGGATTAATATTAATATCGATTTCAATTTCACAAGAATAATTGAGTTGATTAAACAAGAGGTCCTTTCTAAGTTAAAATACTATTAAATAAAAGATAGGTTTTAATGTATCGTTAATGTAAATAAAATACAGGTACATATAAATATATCTATAAAAAGATAAAATACAAGTACATATATATCTTTAAACTACAGGTATGAAGACACTATAAAATGAGGATTTTTTTCTTGGGACAAAAATGTATTATTGAGCTTTATACTTTTAAAAAATTCTTGAAATTTTTCATCAGTTTTTAAATTCCATTTTGTAGAATTCTACTATTTTCATTAAGTTTGATATTATAATGTGATTATTGAATCCCTCTCTAAATGGAAGAATATTTAATTATTTTATATATAATTATTTAATACTGATTTATAAATTTCTTTTCAATTTAAATTTTAACTCTATTTGACAAATGTACAAAATTTTGAATTTTTTTTTGTAGCCAATGCAACTTATCTCCATAAAAATCTTAAATTTAAATAATTGTTTCATAAATCCATCTTTAAAAGCACAAAATTTAGGTTGTTTTTTAATAAATTGGGACTAAAGGGCCTTGGGATGGCTGTTTAAAAAAAAAGAATGGATGTAAGAATGAGTGTTTCCATTATAATAAAAATTATTTTCTTTGGATTGTGGTTTTATGAAAGTGGAGCTAATAAATATAAGGGAGGTCACTTTGCCACAACATTGGTTACATGGGTAGTTTTCCATTTTTACATACTTGTGATAGAGAAGGAATATATCATCTCAGGGGAGAATAACATAAAAATGAGGAGATAAAGTTATAAAATAATTGATACAATCTAAACAGGAATTCTAATCATTTATTTCTGTGTTTAAGTTTACGTTTATTCTATCTAATCAACTTTTTACAATATCTCAATTATTTCAATGTTTGTTGATATTGGAATGAATTTTAATTAAATGTTAACATTTATTGAAAAATAAAAAGCTATTTCCAGAGGGGATGTTATTATTATAAGGTTGAATGTTAATTGTAAATTTCAAAAATTATTGCATAAAAAATTACAAATAAATATTGACTCTCAATAGAAAACCTTAGAGAGGATGACGAAGCACCTAATATATCAGGTGGAGAAATGACACTTTATTGTTCAATGGTAGTTGGGGCAGGATTAGCTATGGGAGTTGCCGCTATTATGTATGTTGAGTTATAACAAAATCCTGACCTACAAACTTTTCCATTTTATATATGGTCACTTTATCTTTGTTGGATTGGGGAAGGAGTTTTTATGATTTTTATTGCCTTTTATTTAATTCCAAAAAGTCAGCCCACCTAATTTAAATAGTTAGGAAAATATAAGGAATTACCTTAGTTGTTCTCCAACCAAACATTTTTTGTGTTTAATGTATGGGTTATGCATTGGACTTTTTAGTTTATATTATGCATTTTTTTTAGGGATATATGGATTAATTAAAATTATCTAAAAAGTACTTTAAATTTTTGTATGGATTGCATAAAATGCACAAGTCCATCCAACCCGCAATTGACAAACTGAAACATAGATGATAATTCATATATGTTTTATTGTAATAAAATCTGTCTCTTGTTAAAATTGTGATTCTTCTAACTTTCAATTACAACTTTATATTCTTTTTTTCAAAATGTGAAAAATTTATCTTCAATGTGGTAATGTTGGATATTCTATTTTATAAACATTACCCATGTTTCCTATTACTTTAGATTACATAACGAAATTTATGTATTTAAAGGACAATCTTAGTTTACAATGAGACTCAATTTAATTTTACTATTTTTCTTTAGTTTCTACCTCTAAATTACAATAGGAAGGTGAAGTTACTGCTTTTCAAAAAAAACGAGCATTAAATACCTTGTTTATCAAATATTCTATTTCTCCTCTAAAAGAAAAACCCTTCTTTTGGATTAAACCTAATTACTAAAAATAATATATTCAGGGTAAAGTATTTAATTCTATTTAATTTTCTTGATTGCCCCAGTAGGGACACTATTTGAATTTAGGAATATAGAAACTAACCTTTAGATCTGGCTTTAAGTCTTCATTGTGAAGGTTAGAAAAAACATCTAAAGTTCATCAAGAGTGCCGAAATATCATAAAGAATAATAATGGCTCTTTATCATCTTTCTCATAATGTTAACCTATAATAAGACATTTGTTTAGATTCAATGTATAGAAATTCTATTATTGTTTATTTTTAAAAGATTACTAGAATTCATGAATATGAGCCACTTTATTTTATTAGAATTGCTATTTACTTTTAAAAGTTAGGCTTTTTGTTGACATTATATAAGTACAAGTTTTCCATGACCCTCAATGTTCCTATTAAAGATGGAGTTAAAAACTACTAAACAACATACATTTAAAAATTATTTAAATAACAAATACCGTAAAATATATGTTAACATAGAGTTAATTTCCACTTAAATCTCATACCTTCAACTATCTGTCATTTTCCATAACATTGACAGTGAATCCATTGAAGGAATAACTTAAGAAACATTTGGATGTATCAATTATATTTTTAGAGATGTTATGGGATTTCAATCTCTTAATAATGTATTTTAAAATAACAAAATTAATTACTCTCCTTCTTTTGCACTTTCCAATCTCACATTATTTTCATGATTAGATTTATGATTGTAAAGTCTTTGCTTTTTATTTAATTAGAATTGATTAATTTAAAATAATATCTCCTAATAGAACTTAAACATTAATGTAGTACATATATTGGATTGATAAAAGATTTTGTTAAATTTGAATAAGTAAGTTATAATTTAATTCCTTAAATATAACATGATAAAGTCTCCTCTAAAAGACTAAATCCTTGATTTTAATTCTTGCTTGATCCAACATCTTTTTCATCATCATCATCATCACCATCAAATTCTGCAAACAAATTGCACAATATCATAAAAATAGATTTCTCTAATAAAGTAATTGGTTAAATCAAATTTCTATCATATGCTCTTGAAAATTTGGATAGCCCTGAATACTATCCATCGTAATTCCAACATTAATAGGTAATTAAATTGAACTAAAACTTATATTGCTTCTGTTATTATTTATTACATTAAAAGAAAATATCATAAGCAGAATGAACTGGTTTTTGACTAAATAGTGATAATTCTTATATTATTTCAAGAGTAAATATTAAGAATTCTTTATTTAATGGATGATAATATATCATTTTTTATGTTGCTAATCTCAGAAATAAAGAAACATTTGAATATTTAATAGAATTGAGCATATATAAGATGTTTTTTTAGGAGAAGTATTCTTTTAAATTCTTTTAGATTTGCACTGCAACTGCATACTTAAGAATTTCTGAGTATCTCTATAAATCTTTAAACAACTTAGATAAAGTCTTCTTCTTCAAAAAAGATACGATATTTAAGATGGTAAAAAGTCTTTCTCATCAAATTTGTTTTTGTTTTCTAAAAATATTAAATGTTTGTCTAATTTCTTTTAGCTTGAATTACCTCTAAATTAAAATTCAATTAATATTAACAACATTTATCTTTTTGGAGAAATACAAATAATAACAGTATATTTCAGTAGATAATGTCTAACATTATGTATTAATTGATTTTGAATAAAATGAAGTTTTTATGGAGAATAGTTCCATTAAGTATGATTAATTATAAGTAATTTCATTTTAGTTCTACAAATATTTGAAGTATGAAATTAGAAACTATATTGAATGATCAGTAAATATGATTTGTCAAATATTCTTATGATGATAAAAATTTCTATTTTATTCATCAAAGATCAATTATATGATAAGAATATCACCTTGTAATTTGACATCTATTTTTTTATTTCTTAACTCTAATAAATTAGATTAGAGTTTAGCTACGATTTATTGATCTATAATGAGAAATTACTATACATACCATTTCTTAGAATTAATATTTTATCTTTTAGACTAGTATATGAAGAAGATGTTCAGGAGTAGTGAAAAAGAATTTATAATAAAAGGAATGCCTTTCTTCACGTTCCTTTATTTTTCAACATTTTAATAGTTTTAGATGTACTAATTTCTTTATCTATTATAATGTTCATCATTTTGATTTTTTATTTTTTTTTACGAAATGGTAACTGATTATGTGAGATTGCTTTTAGAATAAAATACTCTTTATGCAGGTTTGGTAATGTTAGTTTGAGTTAATGATGAATTTTAAGGAAATGAACACACAAGTTTAGGAAGACATGGAATACATCCCCCAAAGTGGTTAAAAACAAATTATTTTAGTTTATTTTTTTAATTCTTTTAAATTCTTCTGCTTCGTAAGAATTTAAAATTGTATAGATGAAGAATCTGAAAGATACTATGAATTTTCAGATCTAAGGATACTTAGAGATTAATAATTAGAAGAAATATAAACTTAAATTGTTAATTTAACATCAAAGGTTTGACTAAGCTTATTCCTGTATATTTTATGTCATTAAATGACTATTATAATGACTCATTGAACTGATAAAAATCTTAATAACTATAAAAGTTAAATTCATAAAGATAGTTTGATCAATACTGAATATGAAACAAAATAATTCTATCTTGATAAAATATTCTATGCATTCAGAAATAATAAAATTAATGTAGTTATCTGTAGAATTTGACAAGTATCCATGAGAAAATTAATCTAAAATTCATCGATAAAAAAGAATCAAAAGATTATACCTCTGTTTTCTTCCTTCAACAAAAAAGATAGCTCACAACCTAAAAATATATAAATTACTTTCTTTCTAATAATATCAAAGCTTTTGGTATCAAATTGTAGCAATTTCTACATAGGCTTAATTAGGTGTTTTCTTATCTATACATTTTTAAGGCTAGAAAAGCTTAGATGCACTAATACTTTAATTTAAGGTTTGATTTAAATTATTGAATTAGTCATTGAAATTGTAGCATGATATGATAAATTCTGTTTGCATTAACGAATAAATCTTCTTTTTAGGTTTTCAACCTAAAGAATGACAAGAATTTAGATAGATAAAAAGGATATGTATTAGCACCATTCATTAAGGATGAATCAAGTAGCCAGAAGGGAGTAATATGAAGGAATATTAGAATTTTACTCATTAAAACAAAAGTATAATTCTAATGATGCATATGGTTGATAAATTTTTACTATCGTTAATAAATTTAAAATAAAAAAAATGGATGAATACATTACGGTATTTAACTATTAATAGTATAGAATTACAGAGAATTAGAAAAATTGATAGATGGAATTCCTGTCCCAGATATTACAGTATCTTCTATGTCATAATAATCTGATATACTCACACCTTAATCAAAGAAAAAGTAATCTCTTACTAGGGAGCAAGTCCAACGAATTTTAGGAAGAACAACAGAGTAATCTTAATTCCCAACTACAAAATAAAAGGCCTTTACGATGCAAACATTTAATTGTAAGGAGAATTCAAATGATGAAAAGATGCTTAAATTTGTAAAGTAAAAGGATGGAAAAAACAACTCAGAAATATAGAGATTGCAACACTTAATAAATTAATAGCAGAGAATTATAGAATAATAAATACAACAAATTGGAAAAATTAACATTCAAATTGAATATCTAACAAATGAATTGAAGGATAATTAAGAGAAGAGATAATCTGATGCTAAAAGAATATTACAATTATAATAAATTAATGATTAATAACAAAAAACAATTGAGGATCTGCGAATTGAATTGTAAGTGACTAAAAGAGTTAGTTCATAATAATAAAATAGGGAATAAGATTCAATTAGCTAGATTAGTTTGTTGAAATCCAAAATCAATAACCTAGAATCTGAAATAAACAGAACTAGGACTACATTTACACTCGCATCTCCTAAAAATGATACAATGAAGACTGATGTTTTCTCAAATCGAATTGATCCAGAAATGTTGAGTGAGGAAGAAACTTTAACAATCTTGCTAAATTTATTGGGTAGAGTTTCAAAGAGTTAAAGAATGTCATATTTATTAAAAAGGAATGCCGATTTTAAATAATTAATCAGATGTAAACGTAGTCAACCCAGTATGAACAAAATCTCATTTCTTTAGAATAGTAAATCTGTCTGTGATAGAAAATTATCATATAATCATGAAAACTTCAAGTAAATAGTTAAAAATTTGGGAATAAAAAACTAATGAATTTCACTTTATATATATTTATAAAATTAATTATGTTTTTAGTTTCCAATATTATTAAGAGTAATCAAGAAGATAAACATCTAACATTTCTATTAGATACTTTTGGGTTGAGCAAAGAATTAGATTAAACAGTATCATTTATATGATGGATAGCAAATTAAAAATATGTGTATAAAATAATAAGATTTTTACAAATACTTTTGGAGTTAGAAGTGCTTACTATGATGTTAGTACATTTACTATTGAAAGATAAATATTAAATGGGGAAAATAAAAATTAGTAGGATGAATCGAATTAAATGAAAATATCTATCTAAATGGAAGTTAAAACAAAATTTATAATATTAATAAAATATAACAATAGCATTTAGTGCAATAAGAATGCAATATTGAAATCTGTAATTTTAAGAAACTTTTTCATAAGTTTAAGATTTAGTAACTATGCCACCAGCTCTGGCTCATATTCAATTGCATTTACTAGTTCACCTTATGATTTTCTTATAAACCAAATTGCAATCGAAGGAATATTTTAGTTCTTCATAGAAAGAAACAAATCAAGATTGAATAGATTTGTTCCTAAAAATAAAATGTATTGGACTCATAAAGAAGATTTTAAATAAAAACAAGTCCTTCATAACTTAAGATAGAGATTTTAAGTAGAAAGATTGAATTATGTTGTTAGGTAAAGTAGTAGAAAGCTTATAATCATAGTCAGACTATCATTTATTTGATGAAGGAGTAAAAAAGATAGATACTTCTTCTATTAAGAAACAAATAACAGTATTTGTGTCGATAACATAGAATAAAGGTACTCTAAATTCAAAAGAACAGTTTTAATTTTATTGAAGTCCTTGGCATCATAGGAACATAATGAATTATATCTTTATTTTAAATATATTGTATTTATTATTAATCTCCAACAACTCTATTCTGTTCTCCAATCTTGAAATCTGTTTGACTTTTAGTGATTATATATTTTGAACATCCATTATACACATCTAAGGTATATTATCAATTTTGTTGCTTACTTGAATGATATCATACATATTTTTATGACATTCTAAATCCTTTTTGTATCATCCCAAGAGACGGGTGACAGATGATATCCTGAAGATATGAAGAAAATCCACATAAACATATTCCTCTTTGATATCCTACAAACTATTTCAACAAAATGAAATTCTGTGTTAACCATTATTTAATAGATTTATCCTTACTAAAATTAAAAATTCATAATCATCAGAGAATTCCACACAATATCCTTCTTCATTCTGAGCCTACCATTTCTTTATAACTTTCTTTTGTGTATGATATATTCCTATTCAGCAATTGTAGAAACTATTACATTCACATTCTAATTTTCTTTATTCATACTCATAAACCAATTCCCACCACTCACAGAACAAAAACATTTAGAACAGTTGAAAATCTAAATTATTTATACACTCAATTTGTCCTTGAAAATTATTAACAAGTTTCTAAATATTTATAGACCGCATCCAGATATTAGATTAAATACAACAACCAACAATAACATTTTTTTAGTGATAATTTCAATTTTTAATTTCTCTCAAATCAACAAATGAAACATTTAAATACAAATATGGAATCTAAATCATAAATTATTAATGTGTTTTTCCAAATATTTCCGCTCTAAAAATAATCATCATTAGTAATATAAATTTCAGTGAAGCTATTTTAGTAATCTAACTTCAATTTTATTTAATTCTTATCACATAAATTAATATAATTTTTATTGATAGTATTTCTTCTTGGTCTTTTGTTTATAGCGAAATAGAAATTATTATTAAAAGAATCTTTCTCTAATAATAATTCAAAATCTCAAATTGAGAATTGATATAAAGTAATTTGTAGAATTATTTTTTTTAACAATTTTTATTAAAAAGAGGAACCTTCAAGTTTAACATTTAATTTGATTTTTAAGTATATAGAGATTACATACTTTTGCTCAGAATTTTAAAACTCAAAGAACATATATGCATATCTGTTTAATTTTTTATAATTTGGAACCAAAATTTACAAGATAGTATTTATAACTTCCTCACATTGCATAATAATTTATACTCAATTTATTTCATTAAAATATAGGAGAATTGGGATCCATATTTCAAAAGATTTAGATTTATTTCAGCTGAAATGACTTTTAAATCACTCACTAATTACTATTTACTTTATTTTATTTTAAACCTATCTTTCTTAATATTCAGTTACACATTCATCATGTTATGAAATCCTAATTGCTTCATGATTTATATATAATTCTTTTGCACTTATAGCATTATTATGGCTTATACATTTTTCATCCAGTTCTCAATTCAGTAAACCTAAATCAGAGTTTTTTATAATATTAATTGAATTGCCTATGCTAAATAAATAGTTGATTATAAATATAGATTAATACTGTTTTGTAAATTCTTAGAATTATTAATTATGTGAACAAATATTACAGAAAAAGTAAAACCTATTTCTAATAAAATGTATAATACAGTATTATTGAATGTAATTTACTCGCAAAATTAAATATTACATAAAAGAAAACAGTCCAAATATATTTTATAAATAAGATTATTTATTAATGCAATAGAACAAGGTATGGAGAAAGATTGATTATGATATTCGAGAAAAGCCTATTCTTTAGTTCAAATTTCAAAAAGTAGGCAGGAAATCTAATGATCTGTATATTGGATGTTTTAATGAATATCTGATAAAATATAAAGTACAACATTTAAAAGGATTCTAGGATCCCTTCTATACTATCCCATATAAACTATTTGATTTAGAATTCACCAGCAAATTTGAAGTGATAAGAACTCCTTCAAAATTAAAACAAGAAAAACATCATACCAAAATTAGAGGTGAAGAGATTTTGGAATTAGGGGAAATTGTGGCTATTCGTTTGATTGTGGAAAATATTGATAAGCCTTATGAAATCTAAGGGAAAACTGAATAAATGCATCAATTAAGAAGCTTTTTAGGCAACAAAATCAATTAAATTGGATTTCACAATTTATTTCGTGTTTATAAAAAAATTGGGAGAGGAAATTTTGCATCTGTTTATTTGGCTGAAAGAATAGAAGATAATTTAAGAATGGCAGTGAAGGCGTTTTCGAAACAAATTGTTTATAATGAAGAGAAAGGACGAGTAAATTTACTGTTCTTCATTTTAGGAAGGATTAATAAATGAAATATAAATCATGAGAGAATTAGATCATCCTAATTTAATGAGATTGTATGAAGTATATGAAACCAAGAATTCTATCTATATGGGTCTTGAGTTATTTGATGGAGATCAATTATTTGAATATTTAAAGAAGAAAATTTAATTTACAGAAAAATAAGTACAAAGCATAATGGTTGGTTTATTGATGGGACTTAAGCATATGCATTAAAAGGGAATTATGCATAGAGATTTGAAATTAGAAAACATTCTCTTTAAATAATAAGGGTATTCATTATTAAGATAGATAAAGTAACTTTGATTCTGTTGTTATTGCTGATTTTGGATTGGCCACTCATGTAAATAAGAAACCATATTTATATTAAAAATGTGGTACTCCTGGATTTGTTGCTCCAGAGATTATCAATCTTAAAAATATGTATCAACCTTATGATTCAGTCTGTGATGTTTATTCAATGGGAGTTGTCTTTTATATTTTGTATTTATATTGTTCTTATTAATAGATTGACTGGAAGACCTGCCTTTACTGGTAAGACTTATAATACAATTGTTAAATAAAATAAAGAGGCTAATGTTAATTTTGAGTCTCCTCATTTCCAAAACATCCCTAAGGAAGTTCAAAGTCTAATGTTTCAAATGCTTTAAAAAGATCCTGTATCAAGAATTAAGAGTAGTGAGGCTTTGTTGCATCCATATTTGTAAAGTGCTTTATTAATTGACGATGATGAGGCACATATTTCTACGGATGATGATCCTAATCTGATGGAGAGAATTAAAATTCTAAACAAATAGTTAATATTTCATAATTATAATCATTTAGAACAGAAAAAGTTGACTTTACGAGAATCAAAAGATAAAACAGTTAAAATATTAAAGAATTAGGACTGTAAGCCACTTAAGAACTAAAATCAAACTAATCCTCAGACGAGGATCTTAAAATAATCATGAGGACACCAGTAATCACTGGAAGAATCAATTCTGTTGAAAGTATTTTATATATGAAATATTTAGATTCACCTATGCTGAAGTGTATTTCACCATTTTAAAGCACTGGTTATGATGAAATAGGACGTGATTAAATAATTTTGTAAAGATATTCTGGGAAAACACTAAATATTTGACTTTATTTTATATATTTAATTCATCATAAACTAACTTAAACACCATAAAAGTATTTTCAATATATATAAATATACTTCTGTCAATGATGATAAGTCACAATGTTTAGAAAAAAAGCAAAAAATATATTTGATTAATTGTCAAATTTATTCTTTATTATTGTTAATGTCATGCACATTCTTTGATATTTTGGATAAAATACACATTGATAAGAAGAATGTTAAACCAACAGAATAATTTTCTCAAAGAGAATTAGGATAACAATTATCAAATAGAACGGAATTTAAAAAAGAAATAAAGGTAAATAGGAATTCAATTGATTAAAAGATTAATAATTTAAGAATACAAGAATAATAAAAAGAGAATAATGAAGAATTTGTTAAGGAAAATTTAAAATCCTAAAAAGTGTCAGAAGAGCAAGAGTAATCTAATTAAGATAAATGTTTGATCTGTTATGAAAACTAATCAAATATCTTATTTATTACATGTAAACATGGTGGAATATGTGAAAAATGTATAGAAGAAGATATCATGTTGAAATCAAACTAATGTTATTTGTGTAGAAAAGAACTTATAATTTTTCAATTTCAAATATCAAACAAATATTATAAATATGCATAGAAGGAGGTTAATTAATTGTTAATGAGATTAGTAATACAAAATAAATAAGATATATAAAAGGATGAAATTGTGAATAATATTAAAAATAAAATGGTTTGAATAAAATATTTGAAAGATACTTTTAAAAAAATTATCATTTTTATGAATAATCATGAGGATTCAAATTTAAATTGATTTGCGATACTATTATTAATAATTATTAAATTTGTAAATATACAACTATATTATTATTAATGAAGAAATTTGTAATCTTATTCATAAAGTTGTAAGTATCATTTGGGTTTATTTACTGTGACACTGGATTAGCTAGGGACTTTGATTTTACTTATGATGGAAGTTTTAATTGCTACAATGGCTACTCTAGAATTTTAATCAAGATTCTGGAAATTTTATCAGTTGATATGGAAATGATCCTTACAAATACATTAACAGAAATATTTAATGTTCTCTAAAATATTTTAATATCATCCATATCGATAGAATCATGATAATTAAAAATGTATGTATTCTTTTTTGTATTCTAACTTTGGTAATTTATATAAATATAAAAATATATAATACTTAATGAAGAAAGATCTAATTTTAATGTTGATTTTGAAATTAGCATCCCCGTTTATTAACTATGACACTGGATGGATATATGATTTTAATCCAAATATAGATGCAAGTTTCATTTGTTAAAATGGTTACACTAAAACAGCTACCATTCCATTTTCAGATACATTTCAAAATATTCCTTAAGTCTTCTTTGTTATTGATTTTTGTCAATTCGAAAATGCTGAAATGGGGTATAAACTGTCTATAACATCTATAACTACAACATGTATTTAATAAATTGATATTTTTGTAGCATTTACAGCACTAATTGGCTGTACTAACAACATATTAATGTAGCTGTAGTTAAAATGGTACGCCATTGATGATTAACGCATTTAAGTGATAAGCAATTTCAATATGGCAAATCCAACTGATAAAACATTTCCAATCAAAAATCCGAATACTTAAACTGGATTTGTTGTTATGACAAGTTTCCATTATACAGGGCAAATAGATTTTCTATTATCGGTAATAAATGGTAATAAATACATAGATAAGTCAAATAACAACTAATTCAGTTACTGTGAGTATTACTAAAGTGGCAGGAAAATTTACTAATCTTAAATAAGTTGGCTATTTTGTTGTTGTTGGAGTTCAAGAAGCTTTTATTAATTTAGGATTACAGATAGCAACTGGAAGCTTCAGTAGTGGAGCACTTGCTATACAACCAAATAGATTATTTGTTGTTGCAATACAAGGTTTAAATTATGCAAATATTTACAATGTAAGATTAAAAACAGTTTATACATATACAGCAACAACATTATCATATGATTTGACCACTTGTAATTATCTAAGTATGTATTATTAATAGGGATCTATGAGACTACTCCAAATAGTCATTCTTAGATTTGGATTGCATATTAATTTACAAATTCATATAAACCTTTAGAATGTTTTACTATCAGGGCAAGTCGAAAATTAGTATTCAATTTAAGCATGTTACCAACATTTAATTTAGAATTGATTTAATGTAATTAAATATACAGTACAAATGGAAATTATAATTACGTTGTAGATAAATTAATTACACCACTTAAGATGAATATCTAAGTTAAATGTGAAAATGGAATGAAAATCTAGGCAGATTTTAATAAATGCAATTCTTGTAGTATTAAAAAGATTCACT
>JPFL01000519.1:0-34715 GCA_000733385.1 Paramecium biaurelia
TTATTAAAAAAAACTTATTTTTGTGAACCAAAAATTAGAAATGAACGCTTCACAAAACAAAAAAATAAAATTCGAAGAACTAGGTCTTAAAAATTATCTTGAGGCTTTTGAATATCAACAATCTTTAATGGACAAAATCATTGCCATTAAAATCAAAAACAGAGAAAACGAAGACCAAGAACCCGATACTACTCCTAATTATTTACTGTTTGTAGAACACCCACATGTTTACACTTTAGGAAAATCTGGTGACGAGCACAATATGCTTGCTAATGAGAGTAAACTAAAAGAAATTGACGCCACTTTCGTAAAGACCAATCGCGGTGGAGACATTACCTATCATGGTTTTGGTCAACTTGTAGGGTATCCGATTTTAGATTTAGACAATTTCAAATCAGATATTCATTTATATATGAGAAATCTGGAAGAAGTGATCATCAGAACCATTGCAGAATACGGTTTAAAAGGCGAAAGAAGCGCGGGCGAAACTGGAGTTTGGCTCGATGTAGGAAAACCTTATGCTAGAAAAATTTGTGCATTGGGTGTTAAAACTTCAAAATGGGTGACTATGCACGGTTTTGCCATCAATGTCAATACAGACTTACGCTATTTCGAATACATTATTCCTTGCGGAATTAAAGACAAAGCGGTTACTTCTCTAAAAAGAGAGCTTGAACGTGAAATAGACGTAGAAGAAGTAAAAGAAAAAATAAAGAAACATTTTCAAGATGTTTTCGAAGCGGAACTTTTTTAAGTTTCGCTTTTTATTTTTAAAAAATTTTCGTCCCTCTGTAAACTTCGGTTTGAGATTCCATCAGCGGAGCTGCGTTTTGTCTAAAAGCAAAAAGATGTTCTGTTCCTGCATGTAAATGATGATGTTCTTCAGTTTCCCAAAGTTCAATTAAGAAAAAAGTGCCTTTATTTTCTCGGTCTTCTACCAAATCATATTGCAAGCAACCTTCTTCTTTTCTGGTTTCTATTACTAATTTTTTCAATAATTCTATCGCATCAAAAAGATGATTCTCTTTAAATCTAAATAATGCTACAATGTGTAAATTCATAACTGACTGTAATTTCTAAAACAAAAGTATTGATTTTTAAAAGCACATCAGAAATAAATTTTTGAAAGTTTCTCAGAATCCTCAAATTCTTCCATTAGAAAATTCATAAAAAAAGTATCTAATTTTTATTAATTCGTAATTCCAAAAAATTTTTATCTTTGTGAAAATTCAAAAAGTAAAATGGCAGAATACAAATTAATCCTTCCAAGCATGGGAGAAGGCGTGATGGAAGCTACTATTATCAGTTGGTTATACAATGAAGGCGACACCGTAAATGAAGATGATTCTGTGGTAGAAATTGCTACCGACAAAGTAGACTCTGATGTTCCTACACCAGTTTCTGGGAAAATTGTAAAAATTTTAAAACATAAAGACGAAGTTGCTAAAATTGGTGAAGCAATCGCTATTTTAGACATTTCGACTCCGCTCAATGGTACAACAGGAGAAGGAGAAGTTGCGCCAGTTGCAGAAACTCCGAAAGCAGAAGAACCTAGAACTGAAGCTCCTGCTGCAGAAGTAGTAAAAGAATTAGAAAAACCTTTAGCTACTACTTCTATTCCTCAAGAATTTTCGGGAGATGTATATCTTTCTCCACTCGTAAAATCTATCGCTCAAGAAGAAAACATTTCTGAAGCAGAACTTAAAACCATTAAAGGTTCTGGTTTAGAAGGCAGAATTACCAAAGAAGATATTTTGGCTTTTGTAAAAAACAGAGGCACTTCTACTCCAGTTGCTGCGCCAGTTCAAGTAACTGCGCCAGTTGCTGCTGCACCGCAATCTGCGCCAGTTCCAGTTGCAGAAGGTGATGAAATCATTCCAATGGATAGAGTTAGAAAAATCATTGCAGATGCTATGGTTAATTCTAAGAGAACTTCGCCACACGTTACTTCTTTCATAGAATCAGACGTAACGAATGTGGTAAAATGGAGAGCTAAACACAAAGATATCTTCGAAAAACGTGAAGGCGAAAAATTAACTTTCATGCCTATTTTCGTGAAAGCAGTGGTAAAAGCCATTCAGGATTTCCCAATGATTAATGTTTCTGTAGATGGTGACAAAATCATCAAAAAGAAAAACATCAACATAGGTATGGCAACTGCTTTACCAGACGGAAACCTAATTGTTCCTGTAATTAAAAACGCTGACCAATTATCGCTTTCTGGATTAGCTAAAGCAATTAATGATTTAGCGTACAGAGCAAGAAACAAAAAACTTCGTCCAGAAGATACTCAAGGTGCTACTTACACTATTTCAAACGTAGGAACTTTCGGAAATCTAATGGGAACGCCTATTATTCCTCAACCGCAAGTTGCGATTTTGGCAATTGGTGCGATTGTGAAAAAGCCTGCAGTTATTGAAACCAAAGATGGAGATATGATTGGTATTCGTCAAATGATGTTCATGAGTCATTCTTATGACCACAGAGTTGTAGACGGTTCTCTTGGCGGAATGTTCCTAAAACATGTTCATGATTATCTACAAAATTGGGACATGAATACAGAGATTTAAGAACTCATAAAAGATAAAAGTAACCTTCGAGATTTTTCGGAGGTTTTTTATTCCCCTCTTTTTAAAGAGGGGTGTCAAAATCATAGATTTTGGCGGGGTGTTTTAGAAGCCATTCCCGCTTTCCGCTCTATCTTTTTCTTTCCTAACTATTCCAACCGAAGAAAAAGGATGTCGCTACAATCGGGGCTAGTTACATTTTCGGCAAAAATTTGTTATTTTTGAAAAAAAATTAATAAACCTTGTTAACAAAAGAAGAAATAAGAGCATCCTATAAAAATTTTGATGATAATAAAATTTTAAAATTAGCTCAAAATCCAAAAGGATTAACCAAAGAAGCAATTCCAGTTCTAATAGAAGAAGTTATATTAAGAAAATTAGATGCAAATCTTATTGGCTGGATTCAATTAGAAAACAATCCTTTAAATCAATTAGAAAAAGATTCTATTTTCAGCAATATTAAAAACAGTAAGTGTAGTATTTGTAAAACCTATTCAGACTTAAAAGCATACGAGTTTCATTTTGTAATCTCAGGAGTTATTTTTTGTGATGACACTTTGCAACATTTAATCATCTGTGAAAAATGCAATAAAAAAATTAGATGGAAAAATTTCTTTAATACTATTCTGTTAGGATGGTGGTCTAGAAAAGGATTCATCGCAACTATCACAGCATTATTAACTGAGTTTTTCAATCTTTTTTTAGTCAAGAGAATTAACGACCGAATCTTAAATACTTTAATTGAAGAGAATAATGGTACTTTTAGAAAAATTCTCTCTAGTGAAAATCCAAAACAGCAAATTCAAAATTTTATTGAAAATAATAATGTAAGAAATCTAAATAAAAACGAATATGAATAATTTCCAAATCCGTAAAGCAACACCAGAAGACACACAAACTATCTTTGACCTCATTTACAAATTAGCCGTTTACGAAAAACTAGAAAATGACGTTATTACCTCAGTAGAAGAACTTCGTACCAATATTTTTGAGAAAAAATTTGCAGAAGTGCTCATCGCAGAAGAAGACGAAAAACCTATAGGTTTTGCGCTGTACTTTCATAATTTTTCTACGTTTGTTGGCAAACCTGGTATTTATTTAGAAGACCTTTTTGTAGAGCCAGAAACTCGCGGAAAAGGTTACGGAAAAGCACTTTTAGTAGAACTGGCTAGAATTGCCAAAGAAAGAAACTGTGGCAGATTAGAATGGAGCGTACTCGATTGGAATACTCCTTCTATAGAATTCTATAAATCTCTTGGTGCAAAACCAATGGATGAATGGACGGTTTTCCGTTTAGACAAAACTGGAATAGAAAATTTAGCGAAATAAATCTAAATTCTGGCATTAACACATCATTAAATCAACAAATTATCACATCAATATTGTGTATTTAAAAAAGTTTCAATACTTTTGCACCTCGAAATAATTAACAAATATTTTTAACATTATGAACAATTACGAAACTGTTTTCATTTTAACTCCCGTTCTATCTGACGCTCAGGTGGAGGAAGCAGTTAAAAAATTCGAAGACTTCTTAAAAGAGCACAACTGCGAAATCGTTGCTAAAGAAAATTGGGGTCTTAAAAAATTAGCTTATCCTATTCAATTAAAAAAGAATGGATTCTACACTTTGATTGAATTCAAAGGTGAAGGTACTGTAGTTGCAGGTTTAGAAACTGCTTTCAAACGTGACGAGAGAGTAATCCGTTACTTAACTACTAAACTTGATAAGCATGGCGTAGAATACGCTGAAAAAAGAAGAGCTAAAGTAAAAACTGCTAAAGCTTAATTTTTAACCCTTAAAAAATTTACAAAAATGGCAATCGACGACATGGCAAAACAAGCATCAGCTGGAGGTGAATCAGAAGTAAAATTCCTTACTCCACTTGATATCAATACTAAATCTGATAAAAAATACTGTAGATTCAAAAAATTCGGTATTAAATACGTAGACTATAAAGATGCTGACTTCTTATTACAGTTCGTAAACGAACAAGGTAAAATTTTACCAAGAAGATATACAGGTACTTCTCTTAAATATCAAAGAAAAGTTTCTGCAGCAATCAAAAGAGCTAGACACTTAGCTTTAATGCCTTACGTAGCAGACTTATTAAAATAATTATTAACAAAAAATAAATTGTTGGTTTTAGCTCACTAAACCTAACTTTTTAAAACAAAAAAGGACAACAACAATGGAAATTATCCTAAAAAAAGACGTAGAAAACTTAGGTCTTGAGTTTGATACAGTAAATGTAAAACCAGGTTACGCAAGAAACTTCTTAATTCCTCAAGGTTATGCACTTCTTGCAACTCCTAAGAATAAAGCTGCTCTAGAAGCTACTTTAGAAGCTAGAAAAGAAGAAGAAGCTAAATTAATCGCTGCTGCAACTGCAATCATCGAAAAATTAAAAGCTACTACCATTTCTATCTCTGCTAAAGCTGGTGCAGGTGATAAGATTTTTGGTTCTATTAACAATGCTACTTTAGCTGAAGAATTAGCTAAAGCTGGTATAGAAGTAGACAAAAAATACATCAAAATCCCTGGAAACACTATCAAGAGAACAGGTAAATTCTCTGCTAAAGTAAGACCTCACAGAAACGTAGAATTCGAATATGAATTCGAAGTTGTTTCTGATGTAGTTGCTGAAGAAGCAAACACTGAAGCTTAAAATTCAGACTAATAAATATTAAGAACGCTCTCAAAATTTTGAGAGCGTTTTTTTATGCTTTTCATTTCACAAATAGATAATTTATCTAGACTTTATTGAAAATTTGGCAATTTATAAATTGTTGCTCTCATCACATTTGATTATTTTTGAGTTTAAACATTCCTTATGAATTTCAACACCGAAAATCTTGATAAAGAAACACTACTCCACCTTTACAAAGCAATGGTTTTACCTAGAACCATAGAAGAAAAAATGCTCATTGCTTTACGCCAAGGTAAAATTTCGAAATGGTTTTCTAGTTGGGGACAAGAAGCCACTTCTGTAGGTTCTGCTCTTGCGATGAACAAAGAAGAATACATCTTGACCATGCATAGAAATTTAGGTGTTTTTACTTCTAGGGAAATTCCATTAGATAGACTTTTTTCTCAGTTTCAAGGAAAAATGAATGGTTTCACCAAAGGAAGAGACAGAAGTTTTCATTTCGGGACTCAGGAATTCAAAATTGTAGGAATGATTTCTCATTTGGGTTCACAAATGGGAGTTGCAGACGGAATTGCACTTTCTCATTTATTGAATCAGGAAGAAAAATGCACACTGGTTTACACTGGTGATGGTGGCGCTTCTGAAGGTGATTTCCACGAAGCAGTAAACACCGCTGCCGTTTGGAATTTGCCTGTCATCATCGTCGTTGAAAACAATCAATGGGGACTTTCTACACCTTCTCGTGAACAATTTAGATGCAAATCATTCGCAGATAAGGGAATTGGCTACGGAATAGAAGCCCATTCTATTAATGGAAATAACATTTTGGAAGTTTATCATACTTTCAAAAATTTAGCAGAAAGCATCAGAAAAAATCCTAGGCCTATTTTGGTAGAATGCAACACTTTCAGACTTCGCGGTCATGAAGAAGCTTCTGGAACGGCTTATTATCCGGAAGGAATGATTGAAGAATGGACAAAACAAGACCCAATTGCTAACTATGAACAATTCTTGCTTTCTGAAGGAATTTTAAATCAAAATTTGATTGAAGAAATTAAAGAATCTTATAAAAAAAAAGTTGACGAAGCACTTGACCAAACCATTGCAGAACCAGAAATCATTCCGAATAAAAAAACAGAATTAGAAGATGTTTACGCACCTTTTGATAATCACGAAATCTTACCACAAAAATTACAAAACAGAGAAATAAGATTCATCGATGCGATTTCTGAAGCCATAGAAATTTCCATGAAAAACCATCCAAATTTGGTTTTAATGGGACAAGACATTGCAGAATATGGTGGTGCTTTTAAAATTACAGAAGGATTTGTTGAAAAATTTGGCAAAAAAAGAGTGAGAAATACACCATTATGTGAAGCTGCGATTGTAGGTTCTGGTTTGGGACTCAGCATTAATGGCTACAAGTCTATGGTAGAAATGCAATTTGCAGATTTTGTAACGGAAGGTTTCAATCAAATCATCAATAATTTGGCAAAAACGCATTACAGATGGAACCAAAATGCTGATTTGGTGGTAAGAATGCCAACTGGAGCAGGAACTGGAGCTGGCCCTTTTCACTCTCAAAGCAATGAAGCTTGGTTTACCAAAACTCCAGGACTAAAAATTGCCTATCCTGCGTTTCCTGATGATGCAAAAGGTTTATTGATTCAAAGTTTTGAAGACCCAAATCCAGTATTGTTTTTCGAACATAAAAAATTATACAGAAGCCTGAAAGGAAACGTTCCAGAAGGTTTCTACACTACTCCATTTGGGAAAGCCAGAAAAGTGAAGGAAGGCAATGAACTCACGATTATTACTTATGGTTTAGGTGTTCACATTGCTTTAGAATTTGCAGAAAAAAATCCTGAAATTTCTTTAGAAATTGTGGATTTAAGAACACTTATTCCACTCGATACAGAAACCATTTACAAATCGGTGAAAAAATGCAATAAAGTGATAATTCTGCACGAAGACACTTTAACTTGTGGATTCGGAGCGGAACTTTCTGCATTAATTTCTGAACATTGTTTTGAGGATTTAGACACTCCTATTTTACGTGTAGCTTCTATGGATACACCGATTCCATTCAACAAAAAGCTAGAAGACCAATTTATGCCCAATGAAGAATTGGCAGAAGCTGTTGATAAAATATTGAAATATTAAGAAGTTGGATGTTGGATGTTAGATGTTAGATGATGGATGATGGATGATGGATGTAGGATGTTGGATGTAGGATGTTGAAACTCGGAACTCATTTTGCGTGAGCGATTGCAGCGGAAATCCCACAGTGAAAATGGCGCGAGCGAAGCGAGCATTAGTTTTCACGAGGAATTGTAGCGAAAAGCGCGGTATTTTTTGGCATGGAAAAAGCAAGGGAAAAATACACGCCCAAAAAAAATGTAACTTTGGCTTGATATTTGAAAACTTCCCTTAAAAAGATTATTATGAAAAAATATATTTTAGCAGCAGGATTAGTATTGGGTTCAGTGGGAATTATTACCACTACCACGCAATCTTGTATGACAATTGCCACTACAGTAGGACTTTCGGTTCTTAAAAAGATTTTAATTGGTGGTGTTTCTAAAGGTTTAGGAATTTTTAAAGATAAAAATAGTTTCTTGGGCAATGAATTGATTAATGCTGCACTTCCACAACAACTGAAAGACATTAATTCTACCCTAGAAAAATTAGGATTAAGCAATTTGGTTCAGAAAGAAAAAGGCTACATTGCAGAAGCTGCAGCATTTGTTGCTCCGATTGCAGAACCTATTTTAATCAATGCTATTAATGATATGACTTCGGCAGAAGCTCAACAAATTGCACAAGGTGGAAGTGGCGCTGCAACTGCTTTCCTTAAACAAAAAACCAGTGCACAACTCATGGCTGCAATTGCACCAAAAGTAGATGCGAAACTCAATGAATACGGTATTGTAAGAAGTGTAAATCTAGCTTTACAAGGAAATAATTTGCTTGGCGGTTTATTAGGAAATCAAAATTCTAGTTCTTCGGCAAGTTTAAGTTTGAGCAATTTAGCAGCTGAACAAATGGTGAATGGACTGTTCAACATTGTAGAAAATTACGAAAAAACCAATCCAGAAAATCCTATGAATATTTTGAAATAGAGGTTTTCAATATCATGATATGTAAAATCAATTGCGAGCTATTGCAATTGATTTTTTTGTGCATTACTTTTGACAAAATTTAAAACACAATGACGGCAAAAGAGCAAGGAAAAAGGCTTCTGAAGTATATTACTAAAGAAAGAAAAGATGTTCTGAATATTTACTTTTATGCAATATTAAGTGGTCTCGTTCAGTTGAGTTTACCACTGGGAATACAAGCCATCATCAGTTTTGCGATGGGTGCAACTATGGTTACTTCTATCTATATTCTCATTGCATTTGTAGTTCTTGGAACGTGGTTGGTAGGATTTTTCAGGGTGAAAGTAATGGAAATCATTGAAAAAATTCAGCAGAAAATATTTGTAGAATATGCCATTTCTTTTTCGGAAACTTTACCAAAAATAAAACTCGAAAAGACCAATCAATATTACTTACCAGAACTTATCAATCGTTTTTTTGACACCCAAAATTTACAAAAAGGAATTTCTAAAATTCTCCTCGAAATTCCGACTGCTATTATTCATATTTTATTTGGGATTATTCTACTTTCTTTTTATCACCCATGGTTTTTAGCTTTTGGCGGAATTGTATTGATTGGAGTAGTTTTGATTTTTAATTATACTTCAGAAAAAGGGATAGAAACAAGTTTAATCGAGAGTGAAAAGAAATATTTTGTAGCATCTTGGTTAGAAGATATTGCCAGTTCGGTGAAATCTTTCAAAGCCAATAAACATACGAATCTTCACCTTAGAGAAACGGATGACAGACTTCTGGATTATCTAAGTTACAGAACGCATCATTTCAAAGTTCTTTTATTTCAATATAAAACAATCATTTTCTTCAAAGTTTTGATTACACTGGTTATGTTAGTAATCGGAACCTATCTGTTGGTCAACCAAAAATTGAATATTGGTGCGTTTATCGCAGCTGAAATTGTAGTGCTTACCATTTTAACCGCCGTAGAAAAACTCATCAAAAGTTTAGAAAGTTATTATGATGTCATTACTGCACTCACCAAACTTTCTAAGGTTACTGACTTACCACAAGAAAATGAAACAAGCGACATTATCCATATCAAAGATGATATTCAATCTATTGAATTTAAAAATGTTTCTTTTGGTTTTGGAGATGAAGACATTCTGAAAAATTTAAATTTCAAAGTTCAACCAAGCAGCATCAATGTAATTTCGGGAGAGCTTTCTTCAGGAAAATCTTTGCTTATCAATTTAATGTCTGGGATTTACGCCCCTACTTCTGGTCACATTTTATACAATGATGTTTCTTCTAAAAATTTAACTCAAGACCAAATCAGAAGAGGAATCAGTATTCACACAGATGATATAGATGTTTTCAAAGGAACGGTACTAGAAAATATTCAACTGGGAAATGAAAAAATAACCGTAGAAAAAATTAATCATATTGCTCAAAAAATAGGAATTGATGATTTCGGGACTAAATTTACCAACGGATTTTTGACCAAAATTCAAGATGGAAACTCTCAACTTTCTTACAGCAATAAGAAAATAATCCTTCTGCTAAGAGCTCTAGCTACGGATAATAAAATCATCATTTTAGAAGATCCTTATGATGGTCTTTCAAAAGAAATCAAAGAAAAAATGATAGCGTTTTTACAAGAATTAGCCAAGGAAAAAACCATTATTGTGGTTACTCAAGATGATGACTTTATCCAAAAAGCTCATCAGCATTTTCACATGATTAATGGTCAATTAGAAACTAAAAAATAAAACGATGCAACTCAAATCACTCGAAAATATTTATCATATCAATAAGAAATCAAATGTTGCCAAATGGTTTTTATTTACTTTTTTAGCATTTGTTTTCATTATGTTTTTGCCTTGGACTCAGAATATTAAAACTCAAGGAAATGTTAATACTTTATTTCAGGAACAAAGACCTCAAAAACTCAACTCTCCTATTCCTGGAAGAATCATCAAATGGTACGTGAAAAACGGAGATGTCGTAAAAAAAGGCGATACTATTCTTCAAATTTCTGAAATTAAAGACGATTATCTAGACCCTCTTTTAGTAGAAAGAACTCAGGAACAAGTTCAGGCAAAAAAAGGTGTGAGAGATTACTATAATGCCAAAATTTCTACCACAGAAAACCAAATTGCAGCCATTTCTACTGCTAAAGATTTGAAACTGAATCAAATTAAAATTAAAATTGCTCAGTTACAAAATAAATTAAAAGCAGAACAAGCCGAACTTACCGCCGTAAACAATGAATTAAGAATTGCTCAAGACCAGCTTAATCGTCAGAATAAAATGTATGAAGAAGGTTTGGTTTCTCTTACTCAGTTGCAACAACGAAATGTAAGTTATCAAAATGCTCTCGCCAAGAAAACTTCAGCGGAGAATAAATTGGCGCAAACTCAACAAGAAATCGCAGCTCAAAATATAGAAAAAAACGCTGTTATTCAAGAATATACAGAAAAATTGAGTAAAACTGAAGGCGATCGTTTCCAAAGTATGGGACAGGTTGCAGGAAGCACTGGTGACATTGCAAAATTAGAAAATCAAGTGGCAACCTATAAAGTGAGAAAAGGTTTGTATTACATTTTGGCAACACAAGACGGACAAATTACACAACTCACGAAAGCCGGAATTGGCGAAATTGTAAAAGACGCAGAAACCATCGGAATTATTGTTCCGAAAAAGATAGATTACATCGCAGAAATTTATGTAAAACCTGTAGACTTACCGCTGATTAGAGAAAATCAAAAGGTGATGCTCACTTTCGACGGATTTCCTGCGATTGTTTTCTCAGGTTGGCCTAATTCTAGCTACGGAACTTTTTCTGGAAAAATTATTGCCATAGAAAATTCCATCAGTGAAAACGGTTTGTTTAAAGCGATTGTTGCCGAAGATAAAACTCAAAAAAGATGGCCTCCCAACATGAAAATTGGAACAGGAGCCAGTGGAATTGCCATTCTGAATGATGTGCCGATTTGGTACGAAATATGGAGAAATATCAATGGCTTTCCGCCAGATTATTATCAAGTAAACACCCAAAAGAATGAGAAAAAATAAAATTTTATTGCTTATTTTTCTTTTCACGTCTTATCATTTTTTCGCTCAAGATTCTATTGCTTTGAGTTATGAAAATTATATTTCTTGGGTTCAAAAAAACCATCCTATTATTAAAATTTCTGATTGGGAAAAAAATATTGCTCAAAATAATATTTTGAAAGCCAAAGCTTTACTTGACCCAAATATTTCTGCAAAAATTGGCGAGAAAAAAATAGACAACACGCTATATTACAGTCAAAAAAACATAGAACTGAATCTCCCAACTTGGTACGGAATAGATTTCAACATTGGCACCAATGATTTGACTGGAAATAAACTGAATAATGAAGAAACTAAAGGCGTTCTGAATCATGTAGGAATAAGCATTCCGCTTGCAAGAGATTTGGTTTACAATAAACGAAGAACCGCTATTCAGCAATCGAAAAATTTCAGCAAAATGACCTTTTACGAGCAAGAAATGCTCAAAAATGAAATCCTTTTGGAAGCCAATTTCAGTTTTTGGGAATGGGTGAAAAATTACGAAATTTTAGAATTGAACAAAAAGGTTCTTGGCCTCAACAAAAAAAGATATCAATTGGTCAAAAAATCTTTTGAATTGGGAGAAAGACCAGCCATAGATACTGTAGAAGCTTTCGCGCAACTGCAAAGTTTCGAAGCGAAAATCATAGAAAATCAGAACAAGTTTAATATTTCTACCATAGAACTTTCACAATTTCTTTGGAAAGAAAACGGTGAAAATTACAATCTTCCATTGTTTACCAAACCGAGTGAACAACTGAACACACAGTTTACCCAAGATTATTTTATCATCACCGAGAAACTTTTACAAAATATTGATGCACAATATGCGCTGAATTATTATTTTGAAAAATCAAAATCTTTGGAACTGGAAAGGAAACTAAAATGGCAAAATTTTCTTCCTAAAATCAATTTCAACTACAATTTGTACAATAAAGAGTTTAAAAATCAGGACATTCTGCCACTTTTTGACAATAATTATCAATATGGTATAAAATTGGAGTTACCCATATTCATGAGAGAAGCTCGTGCTGATTATCAAAATATTAAGCTGAAAATTCTCCAGAATGATGAGAATATAAAATTTAAAAACCAAGAATTAAAAACCAAAATACAGACTTACAATGCAGAAATGGGCAATTTCTTATCTTTAACTCAAAATAATGAATCGCTCATTGAGAATTATAAAAGGCTTTTAAAAGCCGAAGAAATAAAATTTTCTAATGGTGAAAGTTCACTTTTCTTAATTAACAGCAGAGAAAACAAACTATTAGAAACTCAAGAAAAATTTTTAGAACTGAAAGCCAAAACGATTAAAACTTATTTTAAACTGAACTGGCTGGAAAACAACACTTTAAAACAATGATAGAAGTAACAGGAAACGAACCATTTGATGAACAAGCAGAATTTTATGCTTCTTTAAAAATAAATTTAGAGAAAAATCACAATTTCCCTGAAGATTATCTTTATAAATTCATCATTCTCAATAATCAAGAAAAACTTACCGAAATTTATAAGGTTTTTGACGGCACCAAAAATACTTTTTCTACCAGAGAAAGCAGTAACGGAAAATACATCAGCGTTACGATACAATGTTTCGTACTGGATGCGGAACATGTGATCAGACTTTATCAAGAAGTTGCCAAAATTGAGGGCGTAATTATGTTGTAGGATGTTGTAAGACAAAAGTACAAAGTAAAAACTTCTCAAATCTAACATCTCACATCTGAAATCTTATAATTTGAAATCTATGAAAATTTTAGTAACAGGAGCCACTGGTTTAATCGGGAAATACTTAGTTCGAAAACTAAAAGAAAAATGTCATGAAATTGTAATTTTGACCAGAAAAAAATCGGGAAAACCTAATGAATTCCAATGGAATCCAGATCAAAATTTCATAGAAGATGAAGCTTTTGAAAACATAGAAGCCATCATTCATTTAGCTGGTGCTACCATTGCCAAAAGATGGACGAAAGAATATAAAAAAGAACTTTACAGCTCTAGAATTAATGCTGCTAATCTTCTTAAATCTTACTGCGAAAAGCATCAAATCAAACTAAAAAGCTTTATCTCAGCTTCTGGAATAAATTATTACGGAACTTTTACGAGTGATGAAATTCTCACTGAAAATTCGCCCATCAAAAAACTAGATTTTTTGGCTGAACTATCAGTAGATTGGGAAAAATCTGCTTATCAATTTTCTGAAATTTCAGAACGTGTGGTTTGTCTAAGAACAGCAATGGTTTTGGCAAAAGAAGGCGGAAGTTTTGTTCCATTGAAAAAATTAACGGATTTCAACTTGGCTTCACCTGTAGGAAAAGGAAAACAATGGATGAACTGGATTCACATAGAAGATTTGGCGAATATGTATGTAGAAGCGATTGAAAATTCTCAATACAATGGAAGTTACAACGCGGTAGCAGATGAAACCGTTACCAATGAAGCTTTCATGAAAAGTATGGCTCAAAAATCAAATAAATTTTTCTTGCCAATTCCTGTTCCAGAATTCATGATGAAACTTATTATGGGAGAAATGTCTTCTATTATTTTAGAGGGAAGCAGAGCGTCAAACGAGAAAATAAAATCCACAGGATTTACTTTTAAATACCCGAATTTAAATCATGCTTTGGAAGATTTAATCAACCAATAAAAAACTTTAAATCAAAAAAGCGAACTCGAAAGAGTTCGCTTTTCATTTATTTTATAGAAATTTTTCTAATTTTTCTATTTCTCTTGCGATGATGGCTTTATTATCTTTTATCACAATTGGTCTTTGCAAAAGTTTAGGATAATTTGCCAAAATAGAAACTAAACCACTATCAGAATAAGTAGTTTCTGAAAAATTTTCTTTCCACAAATCTTCATTTTTTCTGATAATGTCATGTATTGAAGTATCTAGTTTAGATAATAAATCTTCTATTTCCACTTCTGATAAAGGGTTTTCTAAGTAATTTCTTACTTCAAATTGTAATCCTTTAGATTCTAAAAACTGTAAGGCAGCTCTAGATTTTCCGCAGCGATTATTATGTAAGATGGTAATCATAAATTTTGGATATTAGATGTTTAATGATGAATTTTTATCAATGTTCTCTAATTCTCAATCATTCTACAACGCTACTGCTTAAAAAAGTCCGTGCAATTCTGCTTCTATTTTCTCTAAAATATACCCGAAATCTTCTGGTCTTTCTACAAAATCTAAATCATCTACTTCTATAATGAGTAGTTTTCCTTCTTTGTAGTTAGAAATCCATTTTTCGTATTTTTCGTTTAGTTTAGATAAATATTCTATGCTAATGCTTGCTTCATAATCTCTTCCTCTTTTGTAGATTTTCTTTACTAAATTAGGAACATCTGACTTTAAATAAATAAGCAAATCTGGTGCCGAAACAAAGGATTTCATCAGATGAAACACCGAAGAATAATTGTTAAAATCTCTTTCGGTAAGCAAGCCCATATCATTTAAGTTTTCCGCAAAAATATACGCATCTTCATAGATGGTTCTGTCTTGAACAATATTTTTACCACTTTCTCTAATTTCTTTTACCTGACGAAATCTGCTTCCTAAGAAATAGATTTGGAGCGCAAAACTCCATTTGCTCATGTCTTCGTAAAAGTCTTCTAAATATGGGTTATGATCTACATCTTCAAATTGCGCATCCCAACCATAATGTTTTGACAACATGGTAGTTAGAGTAGTTTTTCCCGCGCCTATGTTTCCAGTAACAGCAATATGCATCGATTCTATTTTTCTATTCCGTAAAGATAAAGTTTGTCTTCTATCAAAGCCAAAAAATGATTGCTGTTTTTTTCCACAATGATAAAATTTTCTTTAGAAAATACAGGATAGAATAATTGAGCTGGTGTATAGAGTGAAATGGTATTTTGTTCTATTACGTAAATTTCATCATTTACGCGTCTTAATCTTTTACCATTTTCTATGTCGATAGAATATTTCTGGGCACCTTTGAGTTCATAAATGCTGAAACATTTTTCTCTGAGTAAGTATAAATGATTTTGATACACGATAAAATCTACCACAGTACTCAAATCTATGTCAAAAGAAAAGATATTGATAATTTTATCCTCTCGATAATTGTACTGTATCAATTGCTTTCGAGCTGAATCTAATACCCAAATAAACTGTAAATCTTGCGAATAAACCGCTTTTACATGTCCGAATTTTTGGTATAAATTAAGGTACTGAATTTCATTAAGATTCTGGTCTAGAATTTTAATTTCCTGTCCGTTTTCTGAGAATAAAAAAATATTCAGAGGGTTTTCAACCGATTGTATTTTAAACGGTTGCGGAAACATGACTTGTGCTTTTTTATGACCAAGAGAATCATATTTCAGAATACTCAAATCGCTATTGCGATACACATAAATGTTCTCATAATCATCTATAAGAACATCTCTAATACTATCTTTTATGATAATAGGAAATTCTTTTTGTGCAAAAAGTGCAGAACAAATAAATGTAAAAATAAGTGATAATCGTTTCATGGCATTTGTGTTTATAAAATGTATTGTCAAGAAAAAACCAGAAACTTTCAGCATGAAATTTACTTTATTTTTACTTCATAAATTTTGTCCCAATTTTTTCCTGTAACAAGCATATTCTGCCCTTTGAAGGCAATTCCGTTGAGAACATCATCTGTTCCTGTATTGTGTTTTTTCACAATTTCTGAGAAATCTATTCTCGCCAAAACTTCTCCAGATTTTGGATTAATTTTTAGAATATATGGTTTTTGCCAAACATTCGCATAAATAGAATTGTCGTGATATTCTAATTCATTAATACTATCATACACTTCAGTATTTCCAGCTACAGAGATATATTTCACCATTTTAGAAGGGTCATTTACATCTAAGAAATATAGATTTTTAGTTCCGTCTGAAGCGATAAGATTTTTACCATCATACGTTAAACCCCAACCTTCTCCCATTACATTAGGATAAGGAAATTCTGACAAAAGTTTAAGCGATGATTTATCATAAATAAAACCTTTTTTATTTTGCCAAGTCAGTTGATACACTTTGTTTCCTACAATCGTGCTTCCTTCAGAGAAAACATCTGCTGGTTGTGCGGTAAAAGTTGTAGCATTGGTTTGACCTAAGGTATATTTTAAAATTTTAGATTGTCCGGTTTGTCCATCACTTTCATAAATAGTATTTCCTTCTAGCTGAAATCCCTGTACAAAATTAGCCTTATCATGAGGATATTCTGCTACGATTTCATAAGTCAATTGCGCTTCTGGATTTTTAGCGAAAACGTTTATGGTAGCATCTTGACTCAATACTTTTCCATCTCTGGTAATATTGATGGTTACCGCATTATCTCCTAAAGTAAAAAATGCTGGATCTACTACTAAATCGCTGGTTTCTTTGTCTCCGAAGCTGATGCTGATGCTTTCTGCGTTTTCTGTAACTTCTTTGGGTAGGTTTATTTTGTCCCCGAAATGATAACCTTTGGTTTCCATTTCTGTATTATAGGTATTGAGAGCGTCTAAAATCTCTTTGTCTTTATTACATGAAGTCAATAAAAATAGGGCAAATATACTTACGAAAAGTGTTTTTTTCATTCTTAAATTATTTAGTTCAAAATTACAAAAAAAGCACCACTCTATAAGAATGATGCCTAATATTTAATAAATTTTAAGAATTTTTAGTTTTCAACAAAATTTTTCAAAGCTTTGTTTAGGATTTCGTCCCAACCGTTTTGGAAATTTTCTTTCTTAAAATCAGCGCCTAGATGATCAAAGTTTTCTAAACCTTTGTGTGTAAGAGTAACCAGCGTTCCGTTGCTTTCTGGTTGAAGTTCCCATTTCACTAACGTTTTATCATGGGTATAATCAGGATATGTCCAAGAATGTTTTAATTTTTTCTGAGGAATAATCTCTACGATTTCGCAGTGATGGTGTAATTTTTTATCTTCTCCTTCAAAGAAATTAAAAGCGGTATGCTCTTTTAATTCGAAGTCTGGTATATTAAAATACCATTCTTTCATCTGTTCTCTATTCGTAATCGCATCCCAAACTTTTTCTATTGGTGCGTTTACTTTTACGCTGATTTTAACATTATCGTGCATAGCGTTATCATTTTTAAGATTGAACAATTATTTATACTCGAATTTACAAAAAATATCTTGATTAATGTTGCTGAATTTTATCAGGGTCATCATAGTTCACCATCCATTGAATACCAAACCTGTCTTCCCACATTCCGAAATATGCTCCCCAAAAAGTATCTTGTAATGGCATCGTTACATTTCCTCCTTCTGAAAGTCCGTTAAATAATTTTTCTGCTTCAGCTCTAGATTGTGCATTGAGTGAAATTGCAAAATTATTTCCTTTGGTAATCTTATGAATTCCTGGCATAGAATCGCTTCCCATCAAAACAGTTTCTGTAGAAATAGGAAGTGTAACGTGCATGATTCTGTTTTTATGTTCTTCAGAAAGTGGTGGCATTCCTTCTTGTGGAGGCATTTCGCCGAATCTGTTCCACATAGGAATTTCTCCTCCTAAAACCGATTGATAAAACGTGAATGCCGCTTCGCATTCTCCATCAAAAGTAAGATAAATGTTTGCTGTAGCCATAGTATTAATATTTGTAGATTGGGTTTAAAAAATTATTAAAATAGAATTTACTTTCCCTTTTTTATCTATGTTGGTCTATTAAAATAGAATTTCCGTCAGGGTCTGTTAAGACGATGTATTCAGGTCCTTTTGTGGTTTCATTTGCCTCTCTGTCAACTTTCACTCCCTTTTCTTTCAATTTTTTCTGAATTTCTCTTACATCAGTAAAAGGATTAACTTCTGATGCTGATTGGTCCCAACCTGGATTAAAAGTAAGCGTATTCTCTTCTATATATCCTTGGAAAAGCCCAATAACTGTACTTCCGTTTTTTAGAACAATCCAATTCTGGTCAATATTTCCAGCTTTGTAAGTGAAACCCAGTTTTTCATAAAATTCAACAGACTTTTTAATATCTTTTACTTTAAGACTTATTGAAAATGCTCCTAATTCCATATTTTTTTGATTTGAAGTATTATTTTCTTGAGCAAAAGCTAATTGCGAAAGCAACAGAAAACTAAATAATATTTTTTTCATGTTTAAACTCCAAATTGATCTAAATGATGATTGAGATGTTTCGCAAACATATTATTCCAACCTTGAGCTGTCATTTTCCCGAAATTGATGTTTTCTTTTCCTTCGAAAGCTTCTCTACCCAGTTGTTGCACACGCTGAATATTGCCAATTAATTTGGCTTTTTCTTCTTCATAGTTTCTCTCATCAGCAATGATAAAAGCTGGACTTGTTGGCAAACTCTGTTTATATGGTATTTCGTTGGTGATTTTCGGTTTTACGAATTTCGAAAGTAAAAATTTAGCAATAAAACTAGGTTTTGGAAATTTTTCTGGTGTAAAAGTTAGGTCATAGGCTACATTTAAATGTGCTAAAACTTGATTTACACTCATTTTGCCCCATTTTCTTTGGGTTTCTGGTGTTAAATTATTGATTCTATTGATGTACTCTTGTGCATCTTTTGCATCAAAAACGTTTTGCATGGATTTTATTTTTAGAGAATCTCAAAGTTAATTGAAATTTCTAAAACGCCTACCAAAAGAATCTTAAAAATATGATAAAATTTAGAAAACTAAAATCGGTTTTGACTTTAAATATCACTTCTGATGCGGCTTAATGTCTCCTGAGAAATCCCCAGATAAGTTGCAATCATTCCTAATGGAGCTCTGAGAATAATGTTAGGATTTTCTTCTAAAAGTTGAATGTACTTTTCTTTTGCCGTCATATATTGCAGCGAAGAAATCCTGTGCGACATTTCTATCATTAAGTTTCCTAGAATATATCTGCTGAAATTTGCCGCAGTAAGCGAAACCGAACATAATTGTTCTAATTTATTGAAATTACAAGTGGTAATTATAGATTTTTCTAACGTTTCTATGTTATTTCGAGTAGGTTGGTTTTTAAAAAGAGTATCTATATTAGCCGTAATCTTTCCCTCAGAATAAAAATTGGTGGTGATATCTTTTCCATTTTCGTAATAAAACATTCTCAGCAAACCTTCATCTACAAAGAAAACAGTATGATTGTATTGATTCTGCTTGCTCAATATTTCACCTTTTTCAAAGACTTTCGTTTCACATTCTTCATTTAAAAAACGCTCTATTTCTGCATCTACCTTAATGTGCTTATTAAGTTCTTGAATTAATTTCATGAAAACTAAATTTCTGGCAAAATTACACAAAAAAGGCGTTTCAGTAAACTGAAACGCCTTCGAATAAACATTAATAAAAAAACTATATGGATTAAACGAACCTCTGGTCGTCATAATCTTCAGAGAGATGATATTCTTTGAACAGCATTTTGATTTTGATTTTCAATGCAATCCAACCTAAAAGGAAATAAACCCAACCTAGAATAAATAAGTGCCAGAAATATTTTTTGGTTAAAAAATCTGAACCTTTTTCTACAACCATAATTTTCAGAGCTTCTAAATATGGAGTTAAAGGAATAATTTTAGTAAAGTAAGTGATGAAATCTGGCATCGCATAACTTGGCCAAGTAAATCCACTGATGATAAACGCAGGCGAAGCAATTACCATTAAAATCTGAGTCGCCTTCAAAGCATCTGGAACCAAAATACTTACCAAAACGCCTAAATTGGTTGCTGCTACAACAAAAATTGCAGTTATCAAGAAGAAATTCATAGCGTTTTCTGGAGCTGGAATTTTAAAATACAAGCTACACAAGTAAAAGAATAAAATATTTAAATTGGAAAAAATCCAAACGGGTAAACATTTAATCGCCATTACCAAAATTGCATATTTGTGTTTCCCTGCAAAATCTTTTATGAAAGAATCTCTTTTAAATTCCTCGGAAAACGTAACTGCCATCGCCAAAAGAATAACTTGCTGTAAAACCACCGCCATCATTGCTGGCCACATGAAAATTAAGTAATTACTCGTGGTGTTAAAAAGCGTAATATAATTGGCTTTATAAGGTTCTATATTGGCTTTTGCTTGGTCTGCATTCATTCCTTTTTTCTGCAAAGCTTTCATTTCGGCACCTGCTGAAAAAGTTCCTAAGGTTAATTGAATCGCTTTTGAAGCAAAATTAGCGGTCAACACATTCGAAGTATTGAGATACACGTTAATTTCTGGATATTTCTTTTGCAGCATATTCGCTTCGAAACGTTCAGGAATAATCACTACTGCTCCTGCTTCTGTTTTGATGACCTCATCTTTCAAAATCGCTGGTTCTTCTACATAATTCAGTACTTTCAGCGTTTGATTATCCTCTAACATGTCTACAATTTGGTTAGACAAAGGAGTTTGGTCATGATTAATTACAATCACAGGAATATCCGTTACTTTTCCCTTTTCATAGGTAAAACCTAACAAAAGCGCGTAGAATATGGGAGCCATAAAAAATACAGAAAGCATGGTTTTGTTCGTGAAGAACAAATGAAACTCTCTTTTTAAAAGGTATCTTAACTGTTTCATTTTTGTAAATTTTTAAGTCAAGATTATTTTAAAGTTACGCTAGAATTCACCAAAACATTGTTCACTTTTGCTCTATCTGTAGGAATTACTTTAATTTCGTAAACCGCATCTTCTGGTTGATAATCAGGGAATGCTGTGGTAATATCTGCATATTTTGTCAATTGTTTGATAGAAACTATTTTTCCTGAAAACTCTTGATTTCCGTAAGTAGATTTCATATTCACAGTCATTCCTTTTTGATATTTAGAAATTTTACTTTCTGGAATGGTAAAACGGAAATAAGTTGAATTCGGAATATAGCCATTAAATAAAGCATAACCTGCAGTTGCCAATTCGCCTACATTTAGAGAAATAGTTTCAATTTCCATATCATTGGTTGCGATAATATATCTTTCAGAATAGGCAACATTAGCTTCCTGAAGAACACCTCTCGCTTGATTTTCTTGACCGATTGCCATTTCTATTTTTTCTAATCTTGTACCGATTTCTACATCATGTAATTCTGCATTCACAGCGTCATATTGCGCTTTTGCACCTTGTAATTTAGCGAAAGCCTCATCATAATTTTGTGGAGAAAGCAAACTGTCTTTGTACATATTTTGCGCTCTTTTAAAAGATTTTTGAGCATATTCATATTGTTCGGCTAACCCTTTTTGTTTGGCTTTTAACTGACGAAGTTGGTCTGCAGTTGCGCCGTTTTTCGCCATTTGTGCTTGTGCAGTTGCTGCAGCAGTTGCTCCTTTTGCTTGAGCAATTTTCGCAGAAACTTCTGGAACGTCTAACATTGCGAGGGTATCTCCTGCTTTTACGGTTTGTCCTTCTTCTACATAAATCTTTAAAATCCTACCTGTAACTTTTGGCGCAAAAGAAACAACTTCTTTTTTGGTTTTTCCTTCGGTTAATTGTTGTGGAGTTTCGTTTTTACAAGCTCCTAGAGAAAGTAAGGTTACTAAAAATAAAGATTTTACAATATAGTTTTTCATTGGATTAAAATATTTAATTGATTAATGTTTATCGTTTTATAGTTTTTCTAAGTTTAAATTTTGAGTAGATTTCATGAGTTCTACCGCTGCTCTTCTTTGATTGAAAACAGCAGTTTGATATTCTAATTCTGCATTTTCTAAATCGTTTTCTGCTTCTATCAATTGAGTAGATTTAATCAAACCATATCTGAATTCTTTTTCGGCTTGTGTCATTGCATTTTTAGCAATTTGTTTCGCCTTCGCTTTTAAGTCTACTTGCGCATTTGCAATTTTATAATTGGTTTGATTATTGGCTAAATTGAGTTGTAATTTTCTTTCGGCATCAGATTTTTTACTTTCTAAAATCTCTCTTTCTATTTTTGCTTTTTCTACTTCGTGTTTCCCTTCATTTCCATCAAAAACATCCCATTTAAAACCAATTCCTGCTTGAAAAATCGGCAATAAATTAAGATTGGTCAAATCATAATCTAACTTTGCACCAGTTCCCGGCATTAATTCTTTAGATGAAGAAAGATTGGTATTATAAAATCCCATGTATGAAAGCGAAGTCATGGCTTGAACTTTCGGAATCCACCACGTTTTTTCGGCTTTTATTTTGGCATCAATGGCTTTAATTCCAAAATCCAAAGCTTTTAATTCTGCTCTATTTTCGATGGTTTCATTGGTAAGCAAATAATCTATTTTTTCCAAATCAGGATGGATGAGAGCAATTCTCTCTTTGTCAATACCCGTTAAAACATTTAATTGCGTAATCAGCAACTCTTTTTTGCCTTCGTATTCTACCATTTTAGAATCCAAAGTAGCTTGTGCCAATTCTATTTTTTTGTAATCATAAGGAGTGATTAAGCCATAACCAAGAGCTTTTTCTGCTGTTTTTTTATTGGCATCGAGACGTTTTTTGCTTTCATCTAAAACTTTTTTAGATTCTATCACAAGTGCAAATTGATCATAAGCTTTAGAAATTTGAGTAATGACTTCGTCTTGGTTTTTTACTTGTAAAGCTTGAGTGGCATTATTTTTCTCGGTCAAAGCTTGTTTCAGATATTTTACTTTTCCGCCAGAATAAAGAAGCGCTTTTGCTTCAACTTTTGCGGCTGCATCAAAACCCGACAAAGTAAAATTATTATCAAAAGTTCCTTCTGGAAAAACCGCACCCGGAAAAATAGGCTTAATCGCAGGAATGGCAATTTCTGGTGAAAGAAATTTTGCTGTAGCATTTAAATATTCTCCTTTTCCTGAAATTTCAACTTTGGGTAAGAAAATGTCTTTTAATTTTTGTTGGTCTAATCCATTTGCTTTAGACTCTAAGTTTTGTTGTTCTATGGCAGCATCTTTACTCATCGCTGCGTCTACCAATTCCTTGAATGAAGGAGCAGTTTGCGCAGAGAAGGACAAAGGAAAGCCCATCATTGCTGTAAAAATTAATGTTTTATAGTTTTTCATTTTTAATGTTTGTTTACAGATGCAAAGTTGCGACGATTGAAAAAATATTCCTTTGACATTTGTCAAAAAATAAAATCGCCAACAAAAAATTTGTGGGCGATTTCATTTTCAATTATTCATTGATAGAAACTTTCGTTCCTTGTGTATGTGCGTTCATTTGAGGAGCATAATAGTTCTGCATCGTAGTAATTCCATTGCTGAACGTTCCTGCTGCATTACAAATATAATCATACTCAAGAACGTATTTTCCTTTCGGCATGTATTCGATGTAGAAATTGGTAGAAGCATCTTTAGTAACTTGATAATAACCCAAATTATTCTTCCATTGATAACCAGAAAGTACGTCAACTGGATCAAAACCTGCCGCTCTCATATCTTTCAGATGAATAAATTCCATATTTCTATCGGTGTTCAGAATCATTCTTACCGTTACTTTATCGCCGATTTTTAAAGGTGAATTTTCTTTAATTTTTTGCAATTCTTCACCGTTTACCGTTTTCACTTTTTTGTACAATTCTTTGGTGATAGAAATATAACTTTCAGAAGATTTAATTTTATCTAAATCCTCATAATATTGCCAGAATAAACCACCTTGTACAATTCCTGCGCCAGGTTTTGTAATGGTTACTGTAGCTAAATTTTTATCTATTTCATCTGAATTTATCGCTGATTTCACATAACCAGTTGCTTTCGTATCAGGATTTACGAGTTCTTTTCCACCCCAAATGATGGTTGCTCTATCATTTTCAGAAGAAGTCCAAGATTTTCCAGAATTGAGAATCGTGTAAATCACTTCTGCTGTACTTCTGGAAGTATCCCAATTCGAAACTTCTTTTTGTGTGATGAGCCAAATTTTCATTTCTTCTACAAAATTTTGATCGGTAGTCAATTTATTGAAAGCTTCCAAAGCACCAGCGTGATTTACGGTTTTTGAGGAATACCAACCCCAATCATTGAGATTTTGTTTCCAATAAACACCTTGTGTTTCACTTTGTACAGAAGTTTCATTAAGATAAGTCATTAATTTTTTAGAAACGTCTTTCAAATTATACTCATCAAAAAGCAATGCCGCTCTATGTAAACCAAAGAAGGTGAAGTCGGTTATTTTTGCTGTTTTAGCTTTTGAAATCACTAAATCTTTCATTTTCTTGCCATCACCTTTTAGTGGATATTCTTTTTCCCAATAATGACGAGTGTCCAGATAATCCAGCGCATAATTGCTCCAGACATTTTCTTTTTTAACTTCAAAATATCTGCTCACTTCATTGTCCACATATTTCACCAACTGAGAAACCATTTCTTTTTGTTCCGAAGATTGATAATCTGCCAGATTTCCTTTCAACCATTCATTAATTCTACCTAAATTTTTCAAAATATATAAGGAATTGTAGTATGAACTTGGGTAACCAGCGTACCAAGAAAAACCACCATCAGGATTTTGCAATTTTTTCAGTTCGCTCCAATCCTCGTTGATGGAATTGCGCATCGTATTGGCATCAAATAAACGAGAAAGTTTCGCCATTTGTTCGGTTTCGTTTTTAGCATCTAAAACCCAAGGTGTTTCTTCCAACAACAACTGTTTCAATTCTTGGTTTTTCTCGAGATTTGAATTCAATAAACCTTTAGATTGATATTCATCAAAAACAGTTTTCAGTTTCGGATTGGCTTTGAAAATTTCAGACGCCAAAACATCAGCAAACCATTTATTGAAAACCACATCAGCAGAAAGACTGTTATCATTCTTAAGACTTGGCAACGCAAAAATCACTTCCCAAATGGGATTGGTCGTTAATTCTAAAGTATTTGAAACATTTGTTGCGGTTTTAGACGTATTATTTTTCAGATTTTCTAAAACAAAGGTCTTGGTTTGTCCTTCTTTCACAAAAACCGGAACGGCATCAGTCACCAACATTCTGTTTGGAAGAACCGCAATTGCTTTTTGTTCGCCATCCGAAAATTTTCCTTGTCCACTGAGCGAAGTCGAAGTGGCAACATTTTTAATGATAATAGAAGAAACTCCATTCGGAACTTTTACATTCCATTGAACGGTTGTGCTTCCATTTGCATTGAGTGTAAATGATTGTTCTACGTTGTAACCAGCAGCTGCATTTAACTGGTTAATTCCAAATTTTTCAGTAATATCTTCATTGGTGAAAGCGTCTAATATTTGCAATTTCGCAAAACCATTGAGTTGTTGAGTCGTTAAATTGCTCAATTTAGATTTGAAAACCAATTCATCGCCTTCTCTCAAAAACCTAGGATAATTCGGTGTTACTGAAAATTCTTTTTGTGTAACCACCGTTTTTTCTAAAGTGGCAACTTGCGCATCTTTGGTATGAGCTAGAAACATCAATTTCCATTGGGTAAGCGCTTCTGGAGATGTAAATTCAAACGATACATTTCCGTTTTTATCCGTCATTAAATTTGGATAGAAAAATGCGGTTTCGTTCAGATTCTGACGAACTTTTATATTTTCTATTTCATAAGGACCATCTTGACCTTCTTTTATATCAATGTTTGGTGGTGGTGGAGTTGATGGTGGAGCTGACATTGAATCCATTTTAGCATAACCTAAAGATTCTTCTTTTCTTTTTGAACCATATGCCGTAACTACAACTTCATCAATTGATTTTGCTCCTCTAATTCTTATTCCTCTGTTATAAATTCCTCCATCAAACCAATCAAAATCAGGTCTATTCACGCCGAAATTATTAAAATATTTTAGTCTTTTGCTGTAATATTTTTGGTCTAAACTTTCATTGATGCCGTATTGAGAAATCCAGTAAGGTTTACTGTAAAGACTTTGCCAAGAATAAGTATTTACCGCAAATTGGTCTAAAGATTTATCATACATATTCGCTAGAACTTCGGCAGTAATCTGGTCGGTGAGCGAAGTCGAACTGCCAGAAATTTTCACACTCCATTTTTCTTTAGAATTCGGTTGTAATTTATCTCTAAATGTTACCAATTCTATTTTCAAAGGCTTTTTATCTGAAGAAATTTTCACATCTTGCGAAACAGTTTGCACATCATTGAAAGCAATCATTTGAAACTGAATATTCAGATTTTCTATGCTTGCATCTTTCGGAAGTTGAACTTCGTAAACTAAAATTCCGTTTTTAATCGGTAATTGCTCAAATTGCGTTTTTCCATCACCGTTTTGAACATATACATTGACCAAAGCATCTGGAATGGCTGAATAAACATAGAATTTCGCCTTTTCAGTTCTGTTGTATTCAGATTTTACAGGAATCACTTTTAAGAAAGGCTTTTGACTTTCAGAAAGTTTAGCTTTGTCAAAAACTTCAAAAATTTTCTCGGTTTTAATGGTATCTTTTCCTTCGATGTTAAAGAGTTCGAGTTTGTATTTTCCAGTCGGAAGTTTCCCTATTTCAAAGTCAGTTGCAGTTCCTTGCTGATTAATTAGTACAGAATTAACACTTGTCATTCTAATAATTTTAGAATCTGGAGTTTTTTCAAAAATTACTTTCTCTACTCTATTTTCTTTCTCCGATTTGTCAAAATAGTCATGAGGAAATTTCTGCACAAAGACTTCTTTGCTAAAGAAAGGCGCATTCTGAATTTCATTTTCAAAATTGGTTCTGAAAACTCTTTCTTGAGTTGATAATTTTGACAATTTTGCGGTGTAACTTTTCTTTAAAATCTGGTCGTTGTAATTTTTAGTTTCTACTTTTACATTGACATTTTCGTCTGTAAAATAATTTTCTTTAGTATCTGAAAGTGAAATATAATGCGAAACCGAAGCCACTTTTAGATTGGTTTGGTCAGATTGTGTTTCTCCGTTAATATCGGTAACCGAAGCATTGATTTGATAATTATCAATCTGAATTCCTTCTAAAGTTTCATCTTTTTTGAGGTCAATTTTTATGGTGAATTCCCCTTTTTCATTGGTTTTTACTTCACCAAGAATTGAGTTCTCGTTATCATTTCCACGAGGATACCACCAGAAATATCTCCAACGAATATTCTGTTTTTTGATTTCATAATTTACGGTAGCATTATTGAGCGGAACTCCCGAAAACATCATCGCTTTTCCTTGCAATTCAATGGTTTGTCCGTACTGATATTCTTGTTTTACCGGTTCAAAACTCACTTCAAATTTCGGCCTTTTGTATTCCTCCACTCTGAAACTTTTATAACCATCAATTACATAATCCGTCACATTATCGTCGTCATTATCTACTTCTATTGTAAATTGTCCGTTCAATTTTCCTTGTGGAAGCGTAAAACTTCCGTTCACAGAACCAAATTCATTGGTCGTTAAAGTTTGCGTAGAAATTTCTTCACCATTTGTATCTTTCAAAGTGATATTCAACTTCACTTTTGGCGTTACTTTCTCTTTATTGGTTTCACTGCTAAAAGCGGTTCCAATTATTTTAAAATAAACAGTTTGTCCAGGTCTGTAAATTGCTCTGTCTAAGAAAATTTGCGCTTGCTCTACTTCATTTCTAGTGTTAAAAGAGGTGTCATACTGATTGCCATAAACTTGCAAAAGATTCACATCATTGGTAGAAGGTTGACGCACCAAAACATAGCGATAATAGCGTTTTTTATCATTTTCTGGAATTTTGAAACCAGCTTTAGCATCTGTAACTCCCGCAGATTTTTCTACATTTTGTTGAGCAACATATTCATAAAACTCTAAGTTTTCTTTTGGTAAAATTTTCCCATTATTTCTGAGCACCAATTGCAATTCATTTTCGAAAATTTGTTGGTCTGATTTATTTTTAAAAATAATTCTAGAATTAGCGGCAATAAAATAAAAATGGTCTTGAACATTGCCATCTACCAAATATTCTCCCACGTAAATTCCCGAAGGAAGTGGCGCAATTTCCAGCGAAGTTTTATGAGAAGTGTAATCTTTGAAATTTTTCAAAGGAAAAGTTTCTTTTTTTACCAAAGTTTTCTTGAGTTGAGAAAAATAATCTTTATTCCAAGAATTATAAATATACTTCAAAAAGCCTTGATAATCAGATTTCACTTCATAAATATTGAGCGAAAACTGTGAAGTATTTTTGTATTCTGCAACCAAATGAATCGGTTGATTCGGCAAAGTGGACGTTTCAAATTTTATATTAACAAAAGGCTGTTTGATTTGATTTTCTTGATTTTTGATGTTTTCTAAAAATTTAGATTTTGGATAGGCTTTTTTCACTTTTTCAATCCAAGAAAGCGCTTCATCAAATTTTTGTTCTCCTTGAAGACTTGAAATGATTTCTTGAGCGATTAAAACCTTATAATCGCCTTCTGTTGCTGAATTATAAAGAGAAATTAATTGTTCTTGTTTGTTTTTACAGTTGGTAAAAGCACAATCGTCATTCAGTTTTTGATGCTTGAAGTACAATTGCGCATTTCCAGAATTTTTAGCAATCAACGCATCATAAATTCCTAAAACTTTAGGTTGATTTTCTTTCAGTTCATTTTTAGTAAAATAATCACTACTTTGAAGATAATCAATATATTGCATTGATTTATAATCAAAAAAACTAGGGAAATAAGCGATATCTTCTACTCCATCAAAAATTTCTGCATATTTTGAAATCGCTATTTTTTGTAACGCCGCATCTTGTTTTGAAATTTCAGAAAAATGTTGGGCAAAATAATTTTTAAAATCTAATTTGCTCCATGTTTCGATTTGAGAAAAATCTTGCTTTTCTCCAGTATTTACATTCGTTCTTTGGTTAATTTTCCATTGATTTTCATCGTAATAATCTTGAAAAAAGTCTCCCAACAATACTTGAAAAACCAATTTTTGTTCGCCTTTTAATTTTTGGTCAAAAGATTGTAATTTTTTAAAAAATTGAGAAGCGGTATCATTTTGAGTATCATCTTCGGTAAGGTCTATCACGCTTAATTCCGCTTTCAAAGATTTAATCAATTGAATTGCGTTATCTTCTGAAATTGCACGTTTCTGAATGTCTAAAATGAGCGGAAGATTAGATTTATAAGTTCCTTTCTTATAATTTTCAGAAATTTTCTTCCATTGTTGGTCATAGTAATTTTGAGCTTTCATAGGAGTAATATTCCAAATGAGGAATAGTAAAATGAAGATTTGGGTTAGTTTTTTCATAATCAAAAAAGATTTTTATTGCATTAGAATAAAATATCACGAAAAATAAAAAATAGATTCTTCATTTCGCTTTGCTTCATTCAGAATGACAAAGTGTTTTTATATTTGCTTAATGAACGTTATAAATTTACTAAAAAATATTCTACTAAAATCGCAGATTTATGTTTCTCTGTGTGCAACGCTATTAGGCGTTTTCATCTTGCAAGAGCAAGAATCTTACCAAAACACTTTAGCATTCATCCTTTTCCTTACGTTTTGGAATGGATATTTTTTTACCGTTTATCATAGAAGAAAATTTGCAAAAATTTGGAATATTTTAGGATTTGTTCTTATCAGTTCCATTCTTTTGAAATATTTTGACCTGAATTTTTACTTGAAATGGCTGATTGTTTTAATTCTTGGTTTTATTTACAACGCAGATTTTTTGAACATTAATCTTCGACAATTTTCTTTGGTCAAAACTTTTTATGTGGGATTTATTTGGGCGCTGAGTTTGGTTTGGTTTCCTCTGAAAGAAATGAATTGGGCGTGGTTTTTTATTATTTTCTTCTTTATTTCTGCCATTACTTTTCCATTCGAAATTAGAGATTTAAAACGAGATGATTTCACAACTTTACCTATGAAAATCGGCATACAAAACACCAAATATTTGAGTTATATTTTTTTATGTTTGAGTTCAGTTTTGACAATTTATTTTCTGAAATTTGAATTTGCAATTTCGCTGTTCTTAACCTTTACCTTTGCCTCTATCATAATTTATTTTTCTCATCAAAAACGTGAAGATTGGTATTATTCTTTTTTAATGGAAAGTTTAAGCCTAATGCCGTTTTTAATTCTCGTTTTATTGAAGTAATTTTGCTACATGATCATCAAAAATCTGAAAATATTCAACTTTAAAAATCACAGTGAAAAATCATTTGATTTTTCGCCAGAAATCAATTGTTTCGTGGGAAATAACGGCGCTGGAAAAACCAATATTCTGGATGCACTTCATTATCTTTCGATGGCAAAAAGTTTTCTGGGAAATCTTGATGCTCAAAACATTTTACACGACAGTGATTTTTTTGCGATAGAAGCAGAAATTCAAGGAGAAGAAAAGAATGACATCATCAAAGTGCAATTGCCAAAAGAAGGTAAAAAAATCATTAAAAAAAATGATAAAACCTACGAAAGAATTGCCGACCACATTGGATTTTTGCCAAGTGTGATGATTTCTCCTTACGATGCGAACCTCATTTCTGATGGCAGCGAAAGCAGAAGAAAGTTTCTAGATGCAATGATTTCTCAGACCGATTCTGATTATCTTTTTGCTTTGATTCAATACCAAAAAACGCTTCAACAAAGAAATGCATTGCTCAAATATTTTGCTAAAAACAGAACTTTCGACCTCGATTCTCTAGAAATATACAACGAACCTTTGACCAAATTTGGAACTCAAATTTTTGAAAAAAGACAACGTTTTGTTGCATCAATTCTTCCCACAATTCAACATTTCTATGAAATTATTTCAAAAGGAAACGAAAAAGTTACTGTGATTTATGAAAGTAATTTGAATGAACAAAATTTCGAAGAAATCTTAAGCGAAAACCTAGAAAAAGACAGAGTTCTCACTTATACTTCACGAGGAATTCATAAGGATGATTTACGCTTCGAAATGAACGAAAATTTGATTAAAAAATTCGGAAGTCAAGGTCAACAAAAATCTTTCCTTATTGCTCTGAAATTAGCTCAAATCAAAAGAATTAAAGACATCACGAATAAAAATCCTATTCTTCTTTTGGATGATATTTTTGACAAATTAGATGACAATAGAGTTTCTCAGTTGATAGAATTGGTGAACCAACAGAATTTCGGACAGATATTCATTACAGATACACATAGAGAACGAACAGAATCTGTGGTGAAAAGGATTAATGAAGAATCGAAAATCTTTCAGATTTAAGAGCCAAGTAAAAAGTAAAAAGAGCCAAGTAATATGAAGACTATAATAGAACTTGAAAATTATCTAAAAATTAATTATCCTGAATTAGATTTTTACTTAATTGGCAATTTCGGCAAATATGGAAATGAAGGCTTTGGTTTGGAAAAATTTGGAAGTTTATATGTTTGGTTTTATTATGAAAGAGGAAATAAAGAAAATTTACACTATTTTAGAACTGAAAAAGAAGCTGTAAATTTTGCTTTTTTGGAAATTGAAAAACAGATTAAAAAATAAAATTTCGCACTGATTGAGCTAATTTTGCTGATAAAAATTTGTGAAATCTGTGGGAAAATAAAAACAAATTGCTTCGCTGCGCTCGCAAATACATGAAAAAGAAAAGAGAATATCAAAGTTCTGAATTGGTGAAAAGTTTTGCCAAGTTGTATGGTTTTGAGGATAAATTATTGGCTTTACAAGTCAAGGATTTTTTGAAAAACTATTTAGACGAAGCATTTTTCAAAGAAATAGATAGCGTAAATCTGAATGAAAAAATTCTAGAAATCAGAATAAAATCTCCACTTTTCAGAAATGATTTTAGAATGAAAAAGTCATTTTTTCTCAAGAAATTTCAAGAAGAATTTGGCGCCGACCAATTTATGGATGTGTATGTTTTGTAGTGTCTGAAATTAATTTTTTGGCTCTTTCGTCTAACACAGAACGAATTGGGAAAAAGAAAATCAGCGGATTTTTGAAGAAATATTTAATGATACTTCGGTTAAGGTTTCTCACCTCACCAAAGTTCACTTTTCTAGAACGGAATGCTAGAAACATAGACAATCCAAAGCTTACAATAAAGTTTAAGAACCCAATTACAAATACCGTTACAAAAGCAATAATAAACGTTTGGGTATCGATGGAAAACTCTTTTCCGTACAATCCTAATGCAAAATTTCCGGCCGCGAAAGTAATATGACGAATATCTAAATCCAGTCCAAAAAACTTACCGATGGTAGCTGTAGAACCTAAGAAAATCCCTAACCAAAGGTTAGACATAATTCCCGCCCAATTTTTAGAATAATATTGTGAAAGATTTTCGGCAAAATTTCTTCCGAAAAGGTAATGGATATAAGGGTTTTTGGCAATTCTCTCTGGTATTTTATAAAAAACAGAGGTGTTTCCTACATTTCCTGCAATAATCCCCGAAATGAAAAGATAAACTCCCGCTAAAGCGGCATGTAATAAGGCTTTAGAATGAAATGGGTCTAAATCTTTGAGCAGAGTGGAAGATTTTTCAATGGCAAAATTCTGTCCGAAAAGAATCTCTAAACCATAAATAATGGCCAACGCAATCGGGAAACTCAGCAATACATTTCCTACAAACGCAATGAACTGACTCCTGAATAATTTGGAAACCAAATGGGCAAAATCTAAATAATTTTTAGAATTATTTTTTCCTTCAGAAAGCACTTTAGCCATCGTTGCAGCAGTCATGGCTGGTTGTTTTGTAGCCAGCGTGAAATTCATTAAATAAATCATAATGAAACCCATCGCATAATTAAATGAGTATAAAAATGCATGGTAAAATTCACTGCCTGGAACATAAGCATACAACATTTTTATAACACAAAGCGCACCTACGATAATTCCGCCACCACTTGCTTTTTTGAACATTTTAAGATATTCTTTTGGCGAAGTCGTAATGTAATTGGTTCCTGTTTCTGCGGTATGTGTAGTAATGAGATGCGAAAGCAATGTGGTGCTATCATTGAATAAATCTCTGATATTATTTCGGTGAGATTTATAATCTAAAATATTGATAACCAAATTTTTAGACTTTCTTATCACATCTTTTTCATCATCAATGACTAGAAGTTCTAAAATTTCTGAAATGCGTTGTAATTGTTGACGAATTTTCAGCAAAGACTGATTGGTTTTACCAGAAATTCCGTATTTAGAAGCATTTTTGAACGCTTTGCTGATAAAAGCAAAACATTGCTGAAGATAAATTTTAATTTGCTTATAATGACTGTCTTTAGAGGTAAGAACGATGGCTTGATTCTTTTTGAAATCGCTGATAAGAATGTCTAATTCATCTTGTAATGCCAAAAATGGATTGTCGAAATTTTTATATTCTGGAGCCATTTTTAGCACATCTACATCTAAAGCGTTTCCTATAACACGCCAAGCCAAAATATTCATCGAAAAAAGAAGTTCTTTTTTCACTTTTGGCTGTAGAATCATGCGGTCGATTTCTAACATTCTGAAAAGTTCATCAGATTCTTGTCTAGAAACTTTTTTGATGAATTTAAAATCAGCATTATCTCTGAAAAAGACGTTTGAAATAATGTTAGAAATAGTATTATCATCTTCTACTGGCGGTAGAAATTTCGACAAAATTCTTTTTCTTAATTCCGGGAAAAAAGCGTCTTCTGAAAGAATATTGGCTTCGGTAAGAGAAAGGTTAAAAGCTCTTCCCATAAAGACAGTATTGATGTAATACACCAAGTTTTGTCTTATTTCTTCGTGTTCTTTAAGAAAAGTTAAAAAATTAGAGAAATTTTCTTTTTGTAAAGAATGAAAAAGCTCTGTAAGAGGTTTTAAATCACGCGTTTCGTTCTTGATAGAAAAATATTTATCAAGAATCTCTGCTGAACTTTGCGATGTATTGAATTGAAACCTCACGAATTGTCTTTATTTACTCCAAATTTACGTAATTCATTTGTCTCATCACCCAAGAATGTTTTCTAGAAAGATAAGAACTAGGATTTTTCGGGTCATATTTTTTAGGATTTGGAAGACAAACGGCAATCCAAGCTGCTTCTGACTTGGTTAAATCTGCTGAAGATTTCCCAAAATAGTAGTGACTTGCTGCTTCTACCCCGAAAACACCTTGTCCCATTTCTATGGAATTCAGGTAGCGTTCTAAAATAATGTCTTTGCTCCAAACTTTTTCTATGATAAAGGTGAAAATAGCTTCCAGACCTTTTCTCACGTAACTTCTGCCGTTCCAAAGGAAGACATTTTTTGCGGTTTGTTGAGAAATGGTACTTCCTCCTTTTAATTTTTTTCCTTTTTGATTATCTGCAAATGCTTTTTGGATGGCTTGAAAATCAAAACCATTATGTCTGTAAAAATTCTGGTCTTCACTAGCAATGACAGCCTTTTTTACGTTTCTTCCCATTTCATCAAAGCTGATGTAATCTCTGTCTAGTTTTTGATATTTCACCAAACCTTCTATTTGCGTAATGGTAATAATAGGATTAAAAAATCTTCCCCAAATAATAGAAAAAATGCTGATGATGGCAATGGTATAAAATAGTTTTTTAATAAATTTCCACATAAAA
>JPFL01000520.1:0-34589 GCA_000733385.1 Paramecium biaurelia
ACCTGAAACAGGAAATGATGTAAAATAGAGTGTAAAATGATTTTAGTTAACTGATCCAACTCCATTTAATTTAATGTTACCTACAATTATAGGACCATCAACAAAACTTCCTGCTTATTTGAGACCAGAAACTGCATAAGGAATGTTTCTTAATTTTGCTAGATTATTGGAATAGAATGGAGGAAGAGTGCCTTTTGGAGCAGCTCAAATTGGATTGGGATTCAGAAATGAAATAGCCCCAAGAGGAGGACTCTTAAGATGTAGGGAATTTTAAATGGCTGAGATTGAATATTTTGTTGATCCTAATGAGAAATCCACATTTAAGAAATTTAATAAATATCTGAATTTAGAAATACCTTTATTATCAAGATAACTTTAATCTTTAGCATAATAACATTAACCTTATAAAATGGGAGATGCTGTTAAAGAAGGAATAATAAATAATGAAACACTTGCTTATTTTATTTCTAGAACATATCTTTATTTAGTTGAAATTGGAATCAATCCAATAAATATTAGATTTAGATAACATTAAGCTGATGAAATGGCTCATTATTCATCTGATTGTTGGGATGCAGAAATTGAAATGTCTAGTGGATGGGTTGAATGTGTTGGATTGGCTGATAGATCTGCTTATGATCTTAATGCTCATTCAACAGCTACAGGATAAAAGTTATAAGCAGCTCGTAAATTTAAAGTTCCATAACCAAGACAAGTTTTATAAATTATATTAGATAAATAAAAAATTGGAAAAGAATTGAAAAAAGAGGGAATGGCATTAATTAAATATGTTGAAGCATTACCTGATGATGAGAGATAAGAATTATTTGAATATTACTAAACTCATGAAGAAAAAGTATTTAATATTGATGGAAAAGATTTAACTCTAAATAAATAATTGGTTAAATTTGAATAGAAAACTATGAATGTTATGGAAGAGAAGTTTATTCCACATGTAATTGAACCAGCATTTGGAATTGGAAGAATATTATAAGCTATTATAGAACATTCATTTAACTAAAGAGATGATCCTTAAAAGACATTTTTTAAATTCTCTCCAAGAGTTGCTCCTGTCAAATGTTCAATCCTTTCTGTAGTTCAAAATGAAGAATTTGATTTTGTCATATAAGAATTAAGTAATTTTATATATAGAACATTTAGCTTCATCTCTTAAGAAATTGGGAATCTCATGCAAAACTGATAATGCTGGAGTTGCATTAGGTAAAAAATATGCTAGAACTGATGAAATTGGAATTCCTTTTGCTATTACAGTAGATAAAGATACTCTCAATGCCAAATCAGTAACATTAAGAGAAATTGAAACTACTAAATAAGTCAGAGTTCCTATTGTTGAAGTACCTAGACTTATACTTGAATTGAGTAATGGATTAATTCTTTGGACTGAAGTTTTAACTAAATACCCTCTTTTTGCTGCGAAGGAGGAAGATGCTTGAGTATTATTAAACAAAAAATCAGTAAAGTTCTTTAATTTTCAACTATCTATAATTTCTAATTTAATTTATTAGAAGAATCATATAAAAACGGACTTTTTGAATAAAAACTTTAAATATTATTGGTATCTATCTTAATGTATCAATATTATTTAATCGTCTATAACAAGTATAATTCCATATAGAAACAGATTATTAAAAAAGTGTGTTCCGTTATAAATGAGACATCTAATATTGATATAAAGTAATGGATGAATTGTAAATTTATAGAACAAATATTAAGAATAATTAAATTGATTATATCATATTAATGTATTTAAGGATATGATGAATATTTTATCTAATTATGATATACATTAATTTTATGATATTAAAGAAATAATCAGAAATGTGAGTTATGTTATATTAAAGGGCCATTGAATTTAAAATCAATTTAATATATAAAATGAATAATAAAAAAGATCAAAATCTAACTGCCTAAGGTACATAAATTAAAGGAACAACTAAATAACCAACTCATTAAGTACAACAGTAGAAACCTGCTCAGAATCATCCAGTTTAAAATTAAGCAGCAAATAAATAATAATAATAGTAAAAACCAACGACATAGCATCCTACAAATACTAAGACTCAACCAAAATAATAACCATAATAATAATAGTAACATGCATAAGCAGATAAACCTCAATAATAATAGTAATAATAAGTTCAACAGAATGTGCCAAAAAAATTAGAACCAAAGAGGACCATCAAACTTTAAGCTATGTTAGGTGCTATGGATTAAGATAAGGAAGAAGGAAAGATTAGTTTTTTGTTAGATAAAACAGGTAGAAAATAAAAATATAATATTTTAGGAAATGCTTATACATTCTTTAAGTACAAAGGAACTATTGTTGATATTTCATCATTTGTGATTGAAGAATAGAATTAAGGAAAAAATCATGAAGATCATGTTGAAAAAGCTAGAAAATGTGTAGTACATGGTTTAGAGATTGGTGATAACTTAGTATTCTCAACGGATCTTGCAACAACCAATTTGAATGAATTTTTAAAGTAATAGCAATTTAATATAAATTAAGGTCTGATTGGTACAAACCAGAATCCATCTTTAATTATGAAGAAATCACAAACCCAAATTATTTTAGAGCTCATCTTTTAAAGCCAGAAGAGGATAAGGATGGATTTGGAAATAAAGGATAATTTTGGCCTAAAAAAGAGTTACATATAGTCTTATTATATACCTAAAAAGAAGGAAATTTAGATTTTGGATCACATTTGACTTAATTGGGATTGGATAAATTGAAAAATCAATTTGTTATAACAATTATTGAAGATTGATTTATTTAATCATAATATTCAGAAATATACAAAATAATTTAATTATTCAAACTAAATACATTTTTTGTTAGAATCAAAGTTATAAAGACTAAATTATCATTTAAATTATTATTAACTTAACAATTTCAAACTATATTTAGTTTTTGATTTAATCATCTTCTTTTCTTTGTAACTATTTATAATAACTAAGTTTAAGTTGGTCTATAAAGGTAATAATGTGAAATAAGAACAGGGTTATTTATTTTAATAATTTAGAATTGATTTTTAGATGAATTTGTTCAGCCATGATGAAATTAATTTATTGGAGGTATCCAAATAGAGGATTGCTAGGCAGCATAAGATGGAAAGTTAGAGTTCATAAAAAATCAGTTAACATCATTGACGTCTAGACAATTATAGGATGCTTGTAAAAAAACAGACTATTATGGCAGAAATGCATTGCATTATGTACGTGAACCACTATGTTAGGCTGCATACCGTGGACATTACAATGTAGTTGAATATTTTCTTGATTTATAATGCATAAATATTAACTCATCAGATAAAAAGGGTAAAGTTTCATAAACTATAATTGAGGTAACACAGCATTAATGCTTACCTGTGTTCGCGGGTATAATTCAGATATAAACACTTTAAAGGATGGTTAGAAATTTGCTATTTGTTGTTTACTAATTGAAAGAGGAGCATCAGTTGAAAAATATAAGAAATAAGGAATAAACAATCCCTTACATTGGGCTTGTTTCTTTGGAGATTTAAAAACAACAAAATTATTGATGTACATAGAGCCAAGTTTAAGTAATTTGATTAATGAATTTATAGTGTTATTTACAAATGATAGGGATTAGTTTCCAATAGATTTATCTCTTATGACAGGTAAAGAGTTGGATGATAGAGAAGAGGATGAAAGAGTTTTGGAATATATGATAATGAAGTTTTTGGCTCAATATCTTGATAATGAAGAACATAAGAAAAAATTAGATGGTCATGATGAAGAATATGAAACTTTTAGAAAATTAAATAAACATTTTTTGAATCTTAAATCCACTAAATAATTAGCACAGGTTGGTCTTAGATATTTGTTTTGGGCAAGTACTTAAGGTAGATTAGATCTTGTAAGACCTCTATTGAAATGTAAATATTCTCCTTTTGAACCATCATATAAGGGTAGAAATGCTCTTCATGCTGCTGTTTATCATAATAGATTAGAATTAGTAGTGTTTTATTTAGAATCAGAAGAATCCAAAATATTTCTAAAAGATAATGTAATCAATCTTATGACAAAAGATAAACCTTAGACTGCTTTACATATAGCAGTTGAAAGAGGTTATATAGAAATTGCAAAAATATTAATAAAAAAAGGAGCTAATCCAAATTATTATAATTTTAGGAATCACAGAGCTTTTGATTAATCTAGATTAAATGAAATAAAATAACTTAAGAGAGAACTCTTTCATAATGATGAGAAGAATTATTTAAGGTCAGGATATAATCATATATTGGTAGGTTGGTAAAAGAGCAAAAATTAATTATTGGAATAATAATTTAATAATATATAAATAAAAAAGAATATTGAAAAAGGATAGTTTAAATTCATGTTTTATGAATCTATTGATAAATAATATACATATTATTGTTTAAAGGTTGATGAAAGACTCAAGAATTTAATTGCTGATGAAAATAAGATGATGATTTATAATTCAAGAGAAGGATATTTATCTCCATTTAAATTAAACATTTAAGAATAGTTTGAAAATTTTCATCATATCCATACTTAATAGATCCTTCTTACTTTATTATATGATGAATTTGATATTGAATAATTTATAAGTGATGGATTACTTTTAGAACAATTCCCCTTACATGATGAGGAAGAAAAAGATTTGATCATTAAATTTTGGAAAAATGAGAGGATAAATATTTTATTTGAACCATTTTAATTATAAAAATCAACCACTCGTACTTTTAGTGCTTTGTCAACTTATTTTGGACCAGAAGTAGGCTTTTTTTTTGTTTTTTTATGTTTTTTTTCTACTTGGTTATTTTTACCAGCATTTCCAGGATTAGTATTAGGAATATATTCATTTATTGATGAAGAAGCTATATTAGCAGTTTCACCAATTTATACTTTATGTATGGCTGTTTGGGCTACTATCTTTTTTGAATTTTGGAAGAGAAAATAAAGTGAAACTATGTATAATTTTGATATGCATGTGATAAAAGAATAAAGAATAAATATTCCTTAATATAAAGGATCATTCATAATTGAGGATGTGACACATACAATTGAAATAATGGATACTAGAAATGTATAGTGGAAATATTTTAAATCAAATACTCCTTTAGTAATTTTAGCAATAATTTTAATTTCTGGATAACAAACAGGGTATTATTATCTAAAGCAAGTTTATGAGGAGGATGATTTTTATTAAACTCTTTGGGCCTGTCTTTTAGCTTTCACAGTATTAATTACAAATGAAATTTTCAATTTCTTTGCTAAACACACATTAATTTATGAGAACCATCAATTCCAAGATGAAAGAGAAAATGTTTATATCTTAAAGGTGTTTGCCTTCACTTTTCTTAATTCTTTTGGTCGTCTATTTTATAGAAGTATAATTAAACCAGATAAAGTTGAATTACATCTCTTCAGCATTTCCTTTACTATTATTTGGTCTCTTGTTCATCTTATTAGATATACAATTTATCCATGTATATCATTTACTTTCATTAAATTAAAATTCGATAGGGATTTTAATAGATATAAATAAATAAATAATAAATAAGTCAACACATAATAAAAAATAGGAGATACAGAAACCAGTGGAATCAATAAATCATTTGATAAGGGAGTATCTTCTTTGTATTTCCTTTAGCAAATTGAATTGAATAAAAAGATGATAGATCCACCTGATCATGTTGAATAATTCACTTTTTTTGTAATTATAATATCAATAGTTAGATGACATAATTTTGTATGGTTACAATGTTTAGTGCAGGATCTTAAGTTATACCAATCATTACCCTGTTTTTTAATTTACTAAATATCGAAGGATTGTTATATGGTTATAGAAAGTTCGTCAAAAGACCTTTAGCAGAACCAAAAAAGAATATAGGAGTGTGGAATGACATCTTATAACTAATTGGATATATTGGTATTGTTTCAAATTGCTTAACAATATATCAAGCAAATTAGTCATAGTTAAATTACTTGGTAGGAGCTGATGAAAATTCTAATCAAGATTAAACTAATGTAATTTATAACTAATATTAGCTCGGACTGAGGAACTTTTTATTGTTAATTGTTGCAGAACATATAGTTATTGGAATCAAGTTTGTAATCGAAGGAGTGATTCCTGATGAGCCTGAATGGATTGAATTAATTTTGAAAAAAGAGGAATATCTATCAGAAAAGAATAAATCAAATAATAAAAAGAATGATTCATTAATTAAACCCTTAGAAAATAAAGTAAAAGAAGCTTGATCTTTATAATATATATTGAATGTTTAATAATGTTTCTCATTAAGTTTTTAAACCCATAATTTTTTAATCTTTAAATAGTTGTAAATTTTAGATTAAGTTTTACTTTTTAATTTCAACTAATTCAATAATTAAATTATAGCAAACTACAATATTTTCTAATTACTTACCACAGTATTTTTTGGATTTTCTCTATATTATTAGCATTTTTATTTAAGATAAGTTAAATCTAACTATTTTGTTTATTAAAAAACAGAATTATCGATAAAATTGATGAATAATTATGATCCTGGAAATAAATAACAGATAAGATATTCAATATTAACAGATAAAACCTAATTTAACTCGATCTTTTGTCAAAACCATACAATTTTTTACATCTATAAACACAGATTTTCATTTCTTAGAATATTATGAATATAGGAATGAAATCTAATTTAGTATTCTTGTTGTGTTTGATTATCATTTATTAACTACATGACTTTAAATAAATAAAATCAATAAAAACAATAATAATAAATATTTATTTTTTTAACAAAGAAGATATATTTAAACTACTTTTCATCAAAATTTGATAAGTGAATAACTTTTAGTCTAATTAATATTTCACAATGATATTATTCATATAATTATATTAATATATTAAGATAATCTATCCTAAGCAAACTTGATAGATAATGTTAATTATTCAATATAAAGTAAACAAATACCTCTTAAATACCTCTAATATAATTCAAAATGTATAATAAATCATATTAAGTAGAAAGAGATTTTATTTAAAAGTCTATAAATTAGTCTCTATATTAATTGGGATTGTATGATTTTTGCTAATGGAATTATTCATCAACTCGGTTTCCACATAATCAATTATAAAAATTAATAAACAACCATGTCTTTATTAGAAATTTTAAACAGAGGATTTCTAACTCTATAATTTAAATTAATCTATAATTCTTATTAAATCTAATTATATTTAGAGACACGTATACGAATTAATATTTAATTTTGATTCAATAATGCTCAAATTAAATAATAGGATTAGTTAATAGTAATATAGCAGTTATTTATAAAATGTGAAAATTAGGTATGGGGCAGTTTTATAATATTTAATTTATTATTTATTACTTAACACATAATAACTATATTTAAGTTTTTAATTATTAAAATAAGTATTAATTTATATTCAAAAAATTTAGAATACATATATTTATTGAATGGTAATAAAATATAAAAATTTAAATTGTTTGAATAACTCTAAGGATAATTTAAAATATATTTATATTAAGAATAGTTATAGATATGAATATTAATCTCACGTCTTCATTAATCTATGTTGTTCATCAAGAATTCTTAAAATTTATGAGTTTAAACTTTAATTTACATTTATTGGAACTTAGTTTATATTAGAACATTTTTCTAGGTTTTGATTTCTTGCAAATTTGATTTATTGTCTTTCTAACAATTTTAGTGAATATTCAGGATTTATGAGGCTGAACTCATTAGTTATGGTTTTCTTTTAGAAAAATGTGTTCATATCATCTGTAAAAGATTTTACAGCCTGCTAGTTACTCAGCAGACTTAGAATTTGAGATTATTTTTATAAAATCATCTCTTTAATCATTTCTTCTTTGAATTCTCTTACATATTTGTCATCTTCTTTAACAGTCTTAAACTCTTTAATTTCATCTCCTAGATTTTCAAAGCCTTAATTTCTATAGGTAATAATCAATCATATACATATCATCAGCTATAACTAATTATACTTAGATGGCTACGTTTAAAATTTTATCCCTTTTTTCTTTTTTTTATACCCTGCCTTCCTTTTTATATACTTAATAAATTGCTTTTATAGTTGATATATTGTGTCCTGTAATCATAGAGACCTGGATATGATATAAATATTATACATGAGAGGTCGAATACTTATATTCTTCAATATACTGAATAATAAGTGCTCTTTCACTAGAATTAATGCTTTTATATTTTGATCTTAAGGTTTGCTACTTTTTAATTTTCATCATAAAATAAATCTAAATATATGAATCCTCTTTAATGTGGTTTATAATGTTCGATAAACTGAATTAAATCGAGATTAATATGTTATATAATCATCAGGGGTAACTTATAAAATGAATTTTTAAAAAGATATGGGATAGTTTTCATCTTACATATAAAATAATCTTCTGTTAATATTTTAATTACATTTACCAACAATTATAATTTGATTATATAATCTGCACCTTAAAAAATAATAAGAGTAATTATTATGTTCAATTAAGCGAAATTATTATATATCATCTTAGATTTTCTTACAAAGGGTAACAATTATGTAATCTAAATTAAGTTGTATTTAACAATAAAAATTTTTGACTTACCTATAAATGATTTTAAATTTTCCAACTATTTAGCTCTAAATTTCAATAATTTATACAAATTAGAAAACAAAGATTCTTTATAAAGTTTCTCAATTTATTTTTTATTTTTTCATCATTTTTAATTCTATAGAATGATAGCTAGATTATATGGTCTCATTATATTATTGATTGATCATTATTTAAATCTGATGTTAAATCACTTAAGGAACAAATATTAAAGTTTCTTTGTGTTAAAATAATCTAGCTCTATACTTCGAAAATTATTTAACCTATTCAAAACTAAAATTGAATGGTTATTTTATGTTCTATTTTTATTGAATATTAAATAGTTGATTAAATTGAATTAAAAATGTAAAAAAATACCATTTTAAATTTAATAATTTCACATCTTTTTTTGCTACTTCTATTGAATATCTTGTTAAATCCTTTAGATAATAGTTGCTTGTAAAAAGTACATTAAATAATTTATTATGTTTAATTTTTATATTAAAAATTGAAATGTAATCAGTTCATGACATTAATAAGGTATGATAAAATTTTCAATAATGATTTTAAATATTCATTCCATTCCAAAGACTCCTTCGAGATCATTAAGAACAATAGATCTCAAATATTTTCTCATCATTTCTTAATTAGTGTATTTGGGTAGTTCAAGTCTATTAAAACATGTGTGTGCTATTGGGAAAGAATTTGCATTTTTATAATCAATAGGAACAATCTAAAATTTTGAATACATTCCCCTATTAGACTCAAGTTTACTAAAACCACTATAAATTTAATAATGTATTAAATACTTAACCGGAATTCTATAAGAACCAGTACAATAATGTAAAAACTTCTTTAATTAATCTTGATCGAACTCAGATAATATTTTCCAAAACCACTATATTTATTGAGAATTTTCAGCATATGGGGTTTTATATGTTGTATGTTATTTCCACTCAGCTAAGTCTACAACAGATACACCATAAAGTATCATTTCGAATTCTTCAGCTGTAAAAACATTCAAATACTCTTTTGGAATATACTAATATAAAGTGTTTTAGATTTGAGCAAGTTAGGTTGTAATTAATTTTTCGCTATAGAATTAGATGCTTAATTAATAATTAATAAATTTTACCTTAAATCTACAAATTCTTATTTGTTTTAGTTTGTTACAAGAATATCAGCACCATTTTATTTTAATTCAATTATTTCATCATCTTTACATATGATAAAATATTATTATAATTGATTTTCATCAAATTAATTTTCAAGTAAATATTTCCAACTCAAAAACAAACCTTTATCATAAAATTACATGTCTTAAAATGAGATTTCTTAACCAAGTAATTTTTTAACTAAAGGTCTATCGAATTCAACACATATAGTCATTCTTTCAAATAGTGCTTTTGCTATTGCTAAACCAGCTAAATCAAAATATTGACTTTATTTAGCAATTTTATATGTAACTTCATTTGTTTCAGTCAATGTAAAAATGTCTTTACACATTTCTTTAAAAATTAAAGTTAACCATTCTCTCAATAAACCACCTGCATCTTATACTTTATCATCCAAAAATACTACTTTGACTTCTTTATAAAAATTAACAGTTCTAGCTGAAATTAGAGAAGATTATAATAAATCATTAAGATTGACATTTAATTTATCAGATCCTAGTTACCAAGGAATACGATTTTTTTCAAGTTAAAGATTGAACCACATTTACTTTTCAGGAAAAGATCTATTCTTAATTTCTTAAACACTTAAATTCTATATAAAATTGATATAATGTTACCTATATCTATCCACCATTAACTTATGATTATATTCTTTTCCATTGATTGTTTTACTTAATCCAAATGTAATTATCTCCTAATTAATCTTAGGTTTAAGGCATTTAGAATTCAATATTATGTATTGGTTATTAATTTAATAGACAATGGTCTATATGGTTATTAAGAACAAGGTATGTAGTAGAGGGAGCAAACTTATGATTACAATTTGGGCATTTTGCTTCCGAACCAATTTTTGAATGCTAATTATTTGAACTTCTATTCCCCATTTTTTTAGAACTTATAATAATTCAATTAAGGGGATAAAAACTCATATATGAAATAAATTATACAATAGATATTTATATTCTTAATACTCAAACAACAGTTTAAGTAATTTAGGAATCGCATAAATCAGCATCTTCAACTGTTTAATTCAAATTCGAAATTGGTCTTGGAGGAAAACCTGAAATTAACTAAATTTATTTTTGAGGAGGCAAATTCATCATTCTTAATAATTAAATATTTTAAATTACTTTAAAAGATGTTATTGAATGGCAATAACTCTAGTTTTAGTGTTAACTGTCAATGTTATTGTATTACCAGTGGATAGTCTTACCATGATATTAGTTGTTGGTTGATTAGGATCAATTTATATTTACCCTTATTTACTCAAATCAATTTTAACTTATTGTTATTATTAAACAAATTATTATTAACCCAAACTAACACCTTATCCACTAAATTCCACATATTTAGGTGGAGGAGGTGGAGGAGGTGGTACATATTTTTCTGATTTTCTATCTTCTAATTTTACACTCAATCCTTTGGGATATTTTGATCGTAGGGCTGTTGGTATTTAACTTTCAATTAAAAATATCAGTTACTTTTATTTTAATTCCGCAATGAATTTCTTATTTTCTGGATCATTAATGTCTTTAAATTCTCCATCATTAATTTAAAATCCATTATTCCATAAAGTAATTTTACACCATTCTTTTGGATCTTCATTTCCATCAGGTCTTGTGCCTCCTTATTTTCTATATACTTTTTAATAGATTAATACGCCTTATTGATCAATTCATCATAATCATCAGGATTTTCAATAGAAAGTCCACTTATAAATTTAATTTACTATTATACCTCTTTTCTCCTCCAGCATAAGAATTACTGGTTTTCTTTTATTTTTCATCTTTTTCATTTTTCTTTAAATCATCTAAAGTTTTAAACATTTCCCCCTGATAATAATAATATTTAATAATAATTATAATTAATCAATCATAACATAAAAGTAATTATTTTGCTAAACTTGATAGACATTCATTTTAAGACATAAACAAAAACTCTACCTTCTAATAACATTAATATAATTACCTTATTTTTAAATTTAGAAAATATATTTTAATATACATCATCTCTCATTGTATCTCCAAATTCTAATATTCTCTTAATATATTTTAAAATAGCAATTGAAATATTTGGATCATCTGCACTCAAATTAAGTAATTAAGAACAATAATAATTTTCATCTACAAGTTACGGATAATCATGTAAGAATTCATCATCTTTCATTAGACATTCTAATACTTTAAAGCATTTTTCAATGAATTCTATATCCAATGAAAGTTCTATTACAAAATTTAAGATTTCTTTTTAACAAACATAAAATTATATATCCTCCAATTCAACTACATTATAAAATAAAGTTAATAAAGCCTTAATACAATTTGGATTGTTTGTTGTCAAAAATAAATTACATATAAAACCATTAATTTCTTTTTGTTAGAATATTTAATAGAGTAAATAAGAATCTGTTATTTCTTGTAAAATCCTTATGATTATAGAAGTAATATTATTATCATTTTTTAACAAATATCTAATTGCATGAAGAACTAAATGATGATTACAAAATTCCATCCTTGATGTTAGAATATAAGTACATTGAAATGCAATATATTAAGGCATCAATTAACACAATGTTTCAACTAAATAATTACTAAATGTTGACTTAAATTCAACAATTTTAACACAAATATGTACTAATAATTTTTTGTATGTTTCCTCTAAAATGATATTGTTATTTTTATTAAGTATAAGTAATAATTCATCATCTTTCATTAATTAATCAAATATATCACTATCATGTTCAGCTAATAAATTTTAAATGATTTCAAGAACAAATTCATTGTAATTTGGATTTCTAATATCAGTAAAGAGTATTTTTTAGAAATCAAAATTTGTATCAAATAAAAATCTAGCTCCTATTTTATCTCCTAAAGTAAGATTGCAAAGAATCCAATAAATAGTTATTCTATAATTTTATTAGCAATTCAATTCAAATTAAAGTAACAATTCATTCATAAGATCCTAGTCTACTAAATAATCATAATATTTATTCATAGCTTATTGAAAATCGTTTTCAATATTTTCATGAATAGCAATCATTTGTTTTTTAATAATTTTTAGTTTATCATTCAAATCATGATCTTCTTATTCAGGTATAATGATTCTCTTTTTTTTGAATTATTATTCAATAAACTCTTTTCTAATCACAGTTCTAAACTTTTCCCTCTTAAAACTCAAAATTGAAGAAGATTAATCCATTATTTATATAATTGTGTTTTTTTTTGGGTATAATTATATCAAATTTAGATGGCTTATTTTTGGAATACATTTTAAGCCTTGTTGACATCTCCAACAGTGAATAAATTTTAAAGGTTGCTAACATCAACAGACTAAAATAATATTAGACATTAATAATCATACTTATTATTATTCACTGAGAACTGAATCATCTACTACAAGACTATAATTGTCATAATATTTTAGAATCTTTTAAACTTTGTTTACTTTATCTGCTCCAGTTAATACAGTATTGTAACCTCTTTCTAATCCACCGACAACTATAATATTAGAGATCCTTAGACTTACCGATACTAAAGTTGGTTACAGTTTAAGGATCTCCTGAAACAATTACATGTTTAGATCCCTATACTTTCTCACTCATTTTTGTTAAGTCCTAATAAGTGTATGTTTAGAGTTATCCATTTTTAAGTTGAGCTGTGACTGGACCTGTAACAGTTGGAAGAGAAAGTCTATTGAAATTTCTGGAGGCGTAGACCAATGATTCCTAGTTGCTTCAATAATTTAATACTCTGAATTTATATGTGCCTGGATATGAATAAAATCCAGTATGAATTAACCATTTCAAATTAGTAAATTTACTACTCTTCAGACTTTCTCCTGATTATGCTTGAGACAGATTAATTTTAATAGATACTCTATGTGGTTTCTGGAACGAGGTTTTTAATTATTTCAATAAACTTGGTTTCTCCTACGAGTTGATTTGGTGAAAACACAATTCCTTTAGGATTGACAATACTAATAGTCTTTTCAATTTCATTTGGATCATTGGATCTGAAAGGTACTGTTATTACTCCTGCTTTAGCAGCTCCAGCAAATGTAGTGGCAGCTTCACTTGTATTAGATCTACCAAGTAAGAGTAAAAGTTTGTCACCTTGTTTCCAACCTTGTTCAATCAATCCATATGCAAAGGCATTTGAATGTGTCTCTCAATAAGAATTATTTAATACATCAAATTCACCAAATGTCCATGTGAGATTTTAATTCTCAAATCTGAATCCATTCTTAAGTGGATTTTATTTTACTAAGGTTGAGAATCCTTGATAAATAAATCGTAGCATTTTTTAATAAATAATTTAAATATATATATATAAATAAATGTTTCTTCTTAATTGGTTTGGAGGTAATAGCAATTAGAGTGGTAAGAATAAGAAAAAGAAGAAGAAGTAAAATGTTGTATAGAATCTCAACAAGACTTTGATAAATCCAATGAAAGAAATTAAATTATTTGGACATTCAAAAATGGGATATGGTCCAAAGAAAACAGAATGTCAAGATTCTTATTGTACTATGGAAAGATTTACTGAAGATTGTTATTTTTTTGCAGGTTTATTTTCATTTTTATAATAAGTATATGATGGACATGGTTCTTCAGGCAAGGAAGCATCTTAAGCTGCAAATGATTATATTTAAACATTCTTAGAAAAAAATCCAAAAAGAATTAAAGCATTAGAAAATGATAAATAAAGAGAAAGTTTTTTGAAAAGTGCCTTTAAAAATGCTGAAGCAAAGCTTAGATCATCTGGTATAGATTATAGTAATTCTGGAACATGTGCAATATCAATATTTGTAGTTAAGAATATGTGTTACATTGCAAATTTGGGTGATTCTAGAGCTGTATTATTTAGATAAACTGCAAAAGAGAAACTAGCCATTGAATTATCATATGATCACAAACCAACAAGACCAGATGAGAAGGAGAGAATCATTAGATGTGGAGGTAAAATAGAAAGACTGATACATGAGGGTTAGCCAGTGGGTCCTTTTCGTATTTGGGCAGATGATGAAGGACCAGGTATTGCAATGACTAGAACGTAATGAAATTCAAATTATATTTAAAGATTGGGGGATTTGTAAGCTAAAAAGATAGGTTTAATTTCAGAACCAGAAGTCTAACATATTGAATTAACAAAATAAGATAAATTTATGGTAATAGGATCAGATGGTGTTTGGGATGTGATGAGTAGTGCAGAGGTATGTGGATTTGTCTTAAAACATGAGCCAAAAGAGAGTGTGGCTGAAGCTATGGTAAATATTGATAATTTATATAGGTTACTGAATGTAGATCTAGATGGGATGAAATGAACAAATAAAAGAAGACTAATTCCAGAATTGGAGATGTACCATATTTAAAATTTGGTTGTGATGATATTACTGCTGTAATTGCTTATTTCACATTTAATGATGAATTGGAAGATAATTATTTTTAATAACAGAGATATTGAATTATAAATATAAGAAAATATTATTTTATGATATATATTTTGATAAAATATCAGATATCATTTCAAAATCAATCTGACTTATGGTATTCCTTTGATAATTTCTTAACTCTCCTATGTTAATGTAAAGTTGATAGTTAAATCAACATATTTCTAATAATAAAGAATAATCATACTTGTATTTCTAAAACTTTTATGATTGGTTAATCCAAAAAGTATTTTTTCTCTTCTGGCTTTTTAGCATACATAATTTCCATATACACAGGTTAAGCCTTCAAGAAAACATCTCTTGGATGTAAATCATATTATTAGTTCAGAATTTCAAATAATTATCTAAAAGTTGTTGACTTTGTAATTTCATGTCCCCAAATATCCCATAAAGTAACAGTAACTTTTTCATTGATTTTCTTTTTTGGTACTAATCCTGGTTCAGTTAATTTCACAAAAGGAATGGCTAAATTGACAAAAGCATTTTTCATATCTGAAAATTAAACATTTTTCAAGGTCTTAATTAATTCTATTGTCTATAAACCAGCAACTACAGCAGTAGTAGTAGCCAAAGCAGGTACAATACGTCCAGCTTTGATTTTGACAGTTAACCAATCCATAAAGTCCAATTTATAATTTGCAGCTCTTAAATTACCAAAAGAATGAATGAAATCTATGTGTCCATTTTAATCATTATCCTTTTCAAATTCATCAGATGATAAAGTAATTGGTAATAAAGATCTAAATTATTTAAATAAGAGTTATGTTTCTTCTTAAGTACTTTAACTTTAATTAGATTCATTCTCTTCCACTTCTTCTTTTTACCCTTGTTCTTTAACTTTATCAGAAATAGACTAAAAAAATGATTATTAAATTAATAAATACCTTCTTTTTTTCTTCACTTGGTTACCATTCAGGGAAAGTAATTAGATTAGCTTATTTGGCTACTTATTGTCTATATGATTTTGTTCTCCAATCTTTTTCAGTTTCAATATTGAACATTTTAGCTCTGAGGAAAGCAAATGTGGATACAAATTATTGATGAATTTCATTTTCAGGATCAAATTAAATGGGCTTAGGAGGTCTTTTAGGCATAGTCCAAAAGAGATTACCATCTTTTGTTTTAGCATCTTCTGGATATGTATACATAAGTTATTTGATGTCATTAACAAAATATTTTTAGAATTTACTTCTAGCCCATTTAATACAATCTTCAAAAGAAAATGGTTTATTTTTAAACAATTTAACACCTTCTCTTAAAGGTTTATTGTCTTCTAAACTAGGAATATAATCTTCTGCCATCATTTTTATTAATTGTTTTGGTCTTGCTGAAAAATGTTTACCAAACTTATCCTTTGCAAATTCAACACAATGGAAAGTCTCTTCAGGGAACATCTTTAGTGTACAATAGGGAATTTCTCCTTCTTCTACAGGATCATTAGAACTTCCATAAGATTCAGTTTAAAATGGAATGATACATTGTACATGACCTTTTGGTCCAAGAGTACCAGATTCTAATAGCGGCTTGCGAGCATTTACACATCGTTTGTCTACATATCTTCTTGCAGCAACATTATCAAGTGCATTAGCAATAATATCTTAATCTTCAAAGAATTAATCTGTATATATATGTTCTGTTGAATCATGAACCTTATCAAGTCTTGCTATAATGTGATTTCTCAAATATGGATTCATTTAAATTGCAGCTGCAGCAGCTGTTTATGACTTAGGTTTTCTTAAATGTTTTTCTCTGAATAAGAATTACCTATTTAGATTACTAACTTCAATATGATCAGGATCAGTTATTGTAATTGAACCTTTGATTCCTAAATTAAGCATGGCAAAATTCTTGAGTAATTCGCAACCTATTGCACCACATCCAACCATGAATATTTTAGATTTTTCTAATTTATCAGCAATTTCTATTCCCAAGAATCTACTTAAAGATCTTTCACTAATTTTAATATCTTTGGATATCTCTTATTATAATACTTCAGTGCAATCTACATAAAACATTTGTTAAACTGGAGTAAACTTATTTGTTATTCCCTTAATAGCTTCTTAGGAGACAAATCCTCCAAGATAAGCAGATAAAGGAGAGAATTCTCCTAAGGTTGAATAATGTTTGAATAATGATTCAAAATTCTAATCTTTGATTTACTTATTATTATATAGATTGTGTAAATATTCAGTATTTTACAATTTGATAAAATCGTATTCTGACATATTAGGATCATAAATTGGTTTATCAACAAATTCTTAATTATAAGGTTTGAATGATAATTCAACTGGTACTTTAACTAATTTAATAGTTCCATTTCTAATATATTTTGAATATCCATTTAATTATATCTCTAAAACTGATTTACTTATTACTGTAACCTTTTATATTGTTTTATTAATTGAATTTCCATTTGAGTCTATCATTCCTTCTATATTATCAATCATTACAATATCATTATCCTAAAACTCATGTTTACCTGTAATTTCAAAATGCATTTTATTATCACCCTTATCAGTAACAGATTTAACAATGTAATCTACAGTTTATTCACCATTCTTATCTTCAACAATGAAAGATTATCCAAAATCATTAAACACTCTTCCAAAGACTCCATCAACTGAACTGATAATTAATTTCACCTTATGTTAACGACATAATCCAGATAATTTGAATAATACATCATTTGAATATGTAGCACAGACTACAACAATGTTGTATTTAGTGAGATCAATATTAAGAAGTTCAATAGTTTCATAATTTACTCTAACATAAGAATTAAGTTATTGTAATTTTTCCCAACTTATTTCAGCTCTATTTTTACCAATATCTTTTTCTTCCATAAAGAATTACCCATTAAGATCATATTAAGAACATTTTAATTCATCATGAATAGTTAACATTTTAACTCCAGATAATACTATGTTTTTAGCTACCTCAATACCCAGAGCTCCAATTCCTGATACCAAAACACAACTATTTGCTTATTTTTTTACTGCATCCATACCCATTGCACCAATATATCTACTCCATCTATCTAGAACATTTTCATCATTAGCTTCAAATTCCTTCTACTAAATCTTTGTATATGTAACATCCACTTCATCTAAATTGGCCATACCTTCTTTTACATTTTTAACTTTCGGTTACTTTTTAATTATGAGTCTTTAAAACTACTTGATCCTTCTAAATCAATTGCTGAAGGTGGTTAAATCTTATTTAATTCTTCCTCTAATTCTTTTACAGCTTCTACAATTTCTTATGATAAGCCTTCTTGCTCTTTTTAAATCACTGCACCAACCGGAATTATGATCATACAATAATCCTGTATATACAGCTTCTTTTGTATCTGCAAGTTCAATCCACTTATTGCATTCCTCTAAGATTTCTTATTTTTTAAGATAGAAGTGTCTTCTAATAATAGTTTCAAATCCTTTTGGTGGATCTCTCATCTAGTCTATCATAGCATATTTGATGTTGCAATATCTGACAATATTAGAATAACCTTCATTTTTCTTTTCACCTTCTTCTGAATTTGCTTCTTATTCAAACCCTGGTTCATTGAAATACACTTCTTCACTCATGATAATAGCTTAAGTAGATACTAAAACTTAAAGAAGAGTAGAGATTTTTGCATCCCAATTTTCAGAAGCATTTCCTCTCCATGTACCTAGAAGAGATAGACATACTTTTCCACAACTATATAGATTAGGATTAAATCTGACTTTTCCATTTCCAGTAGTAGACAAATTCATTTTTGGTGGAGCATTAGGATATTAATCATCAGCATAAATATCAAATAGATAAGCACCATGTGCATAAGGAGTTCCTTTGGCACCCATAACAAGTGCTTTCATTACATCAACACGTTCTTTATCAGCTCTTACAAATATTGCATTAGTGTGTTCAATTGGTAAGGATGTTGACATATCTGCAAATTCTTAGGCTAATCTTACAATTTTATCTTAATTTATTTAAGTTGAAATGCTTCCTGAATAATGATGTTTATATCTGCCACCAACTTTCATATCAATATAACTGAATCTCAAATCTGACAATAATGTTCTGTATGATTCAGTTAATGGTTTTGATAGAATTTCTTTTATTAATTCATTAGCTAATACTTTTTATTTTTTGAGTTGTTCAGTTTCATCTTCTTCTTTGCTACTACTACCACTATCATTCATTTTATTAATACAATTTTCCATTTTTTAATGAGTATCTATAATCATTTTAGCAATTTCAAAAGAGTGTTCTTCTTCTTCATTCTTTTTTCTATTATTTTAAATGCAATTCATAAAGATTTTAGAAGTATCTGCCAAAGAACTTAACAATTCAAATAATGATTATGTTTAAGGAGGATAATATTATTCTGGTATTTTTAAGAAAACACTTCCCAATACTTTATGATGAGACATAGATTAAACTATCTTCAAATACTTACAATACAAATCAAATTCTTTTGATATTTCCAATAGTGAACCACTTCTGAATGCACTTTCCAATAAAGGCAATAATGCACTTTCAAATAATGTATTCTTTAATTTATGTAATAATTCTTCACTTGGATGCCAATGTTAGAAATCAAAGAATGACTCCACTATACCCAATAATCCAATTAATTATTATGATTTTTATGTTTTCTTCTCTACATATTCTATAGTATTCCATTTCTAATTTTATCCAGTATTATCACTAGCATATCCTACTCCTCTTTTCTATTTTGTTGATTTTTGTAATAAATTATTTTTTTAAGGTGATTCTTACACTACTTATTCTTCAACCACATTTCTAAATTCTCGTTTAGTCTCTCTGCTAACTAAAGCTATTCTATCTAAGATTTATTTTATTAAATTCTATTCCAAAGCCTTTATTCTTACTTCAGGTCCACTGCTAGCACTGAATACATTAACAAGAGTAGTGTAAATGAATTTAACAGCATTTTATTCTTCCTCTTCTAATTTTTTGTTGTTATTTGAATCAGGAGGTCCAGCAATTAAATCAAACAATAAATTTACACATTATTAATTCTTCATAAACAAATTGAAAAAGTTAGGTAATTAACAAAATGATTGTAATTCATTCAAAAATTATAACCAAGAATTAGCTCTCTATTAATTCTTCCATTATCCAATTCCTTCTCTAATTACTGATAACATAGCATTTACACCATTTAATTCTTCAAATAAGGGGAATATTGTTAATTGTTATGGATATGTAAATGTTGAAGTCTTAGGTTGTAGGTTATCAATAAATTCTCTTGCATTGACTACTAACTCTATAATATTTTATTAATTTGTAGGCAAATCACATAATTTAGATTAATTCTCAAATATATTGCATTCCTATTTTAATCCATATTTATTGAAAACAATCAATTATTTTAATTCACATAATTTCAATTAACTTGGCAATTAATAAACTGGAACAACACTGTAATATAACAATGATTAATTAGTTTCATAATTAGAGAAAAGTAAACTAGTAGTTTCCTAGGGAATATTAATTTATGGTAATGTTTTCTTTTATTTTTAAGGTCTAACTCCAGAAACATAATATTCTATTTTTAAATTATCTAAGGTTCCCTAATCTTTTAGATTTAATGATGTTAAATTAATTCTGGATGGTTCTCCTGGGACATATTCTATTTCCAAAAATACCTTATCATTATTTTAATATGTTAAAGTTCCTTATTCATCATATATTTCAATAAAGGCATTAATGTCGATCTCCTCATTGACAATCAAATTATTTTCATTAAAATAGAACACTTTCATTTTGCCTTGATTCCAACTGTATGTTAAATCTAATTTGTCTGATTTTGTGCATTTAACATTATGATATAGAATAATAGTTTTATCTACATTATTGATTCTATAATTAATAACCATCATTTATGGAGTAGAATTAAAGAATTTATCTTCTAAATGTGGTAACATATCAGAGTCTCCATCATTTTTTTAATAAGCAACTTTATTCCAATAGGTTTCACTTAAATGAGCAAATAATTAATCTCTTTATTTAATTGTTAATAATTATGATTCAAATACTAATTCATCTTATTACTGTGTATTATCTATTTATTTTTAAGCAATAAACTTTGGATCCAAAATATATTTGTCTTAATCTTCAAATTGAATCTTCAAATATACATAATCTTCACTATTTAAAATAGGTACTAACAAAGATCTAACAAATTTCATATCTTTATTTCCTTCTAATCTACCAATATCTCTAATCAATGCTTCAATTATGAATTTTGCATGATATTTCTATACCATATAACTTATAAACTTTGATGCTAATTCTATTGTTTTATCATCCAATTATTTCAAGATTGTTTTACTTGTAGGATCTTCTATTAATGAATTATAAAGAGGGAGAAGATATTTGAGTAGATGATCAGCAATCTTTTTATTTGTTGATAGAGTATAAAAGAATTAGATAACATAGTTCAATTCAAATTTACCAAAAATTGAATCTAATTGATTTATAATCCAATCAATACTTACTCTATTTCCCAAAGCTAATGGTCCAAGTACTTCAAAGAAATATGGTTAAGTTCTACTCTTATCTAAAGTAAATTATAATATCTATTCAACTTCTTCAATCTATTAATATGGATGTGGAAGATAAGTGATTGTTACTATTAATTTTATTAGTAAATGTCTAGCATGTTTATTATGTAACAATTAAAATAATTCAATTAGATGTATTATATCATTTTTACTAATATTTAATGTAAGTTCTCTTTATTTCAATTTGCTATTTTGTAATAAAAGAACATTACAATAAGATTCAATAAAATGTTAGGCTAATTTCTCATACCATAATAGATCTTATTATTGATGATTGTTGATCTAAAGAGCTAATAGTTTCTGAAATAGATGGTTATGTAATTTCAGGAATCTTTCATGAACATGTTCTCCTTCCAATATAATTTAACTAAGTAATTTACTATGTGATTATTCAGGGTATTCCATTAATTTGACTACTAACCAATCTCCAACTTAATGATTATATTTAGCAATTGCTAATATCAAAGGGCTTAATTGAAATGAATAAGAATTTAGTGCATTCATAAACTTATTGATATTATTTTAGAGTTATTCCAATACAATAGAATCATTAGCTAATTATTGTAAAGTCTTCTGGTAATTTGGTTTACAAAATTTGGATAGAATTTCAATTGCTGTTTTCTCTTATAATGTATATATGAAATCAACTTTTTATCGATTTGCAGCATAACCAATAACTGAAATAAAACTGATACCCAAACATAATTTTTTAATTGCTTTTGACATATCCAATTATTCTACATATTATTATCTCATTCTAAAACTTATAAATTTAATAGTTTATCCAGAAGGTAATTATTATTTATTCATAAGTTAAGAATTATAACAAAATACTTTAACTTAATATTGTGAATAATATTCGTCATTAATTAATTACATTTCAGCTATTGGATATAATTCTTCTTGTGATTTTCCTACTTCTAATAAAACACTACTTGGAGTACCTAATTATTTATCAGTAAAATCAGCTGTAAATGTTTGAATACCCAATTTAATATTTTTTAATTCAATTTCATTATCCAATTAAAATACCATTTAATATTCACTTCTCATCCCTTAAGGTAAAGTAATAAGAGCTAATCTACTCTTTGCTCCTTTCTTATGCAATGGCCAATCTTAATTTGAAACAGTTTAACCTGGTAAATTGAAAACTTTCATTTTACTACCAAATTCTTCTTCTAAAAATTACACTTATGCATTTTATTTCTCCTTTATAATCTTATTTATTAAATAATGATAAATATCTGATTAAAATTGTTAAGCAACATCATCTGAAGTTAAATATTTTTCAAATTATTATTAAATCACTTCCAAAATTTAAGTTGTATATGTATATGCAGTATATGAAGTAATCTAATTATTTTCATATTAATTCACTATTATATCATCTATGTAATATTGTTATTGGAATAATTATTATAACATGTATTATTTGCATGGTAATAATTCAAATAATTAATCTAATGAATCACTCATCTATTTTAATAATTATCCAGAATATGAATGTAAATTGTTTCCTGAATAAGAATTCAAACAGTACCATTTAAATAAATGATTTAAGTCTGGACTCTCATTTAATTATATTAGAGTTTATTCACTTTGTAATAATAAGTAGATCATTGATTAACATAATTCCATTTATTAAATCATTTGACTATCAGCATTAATGATTCCATCCTTTCCTCCTAAATAAGGTAGATACATCCCTATATGTTTAAGTAAAATGTTGACATTATTCAAATATATATGTTATACTTCTTAAGAGAATACTATGAAAATATTTTTGATATCATTAGATTCTAAATGTTGTAATAATGCTTCAATTATTTAAGAACATGTTTAATTTTATTGTACTTATTGTTATGCTAAATTTAAGGTGAATTATAGTAATTCATTCATCAAAAGGTTCTATTTGCATCCTATGTAAGATTTAATAACTCTGTGATATATCTATAATTCATTTTACAATTAAGGAGTTATCATCAATATCACTTTTAATACTTTACTCCAAATTAAATAATTCTCTGATTTCTCTAATAGAATAATTAATCTATTTATTGTATCTGGATAACAAATTTGTATATGTTATCTTTGTAAGAAGTCCTCAAAATCAGCTAGTTGTTTATTATTTCCTCTAATTTTCAATTTATTTACTTTCTTTACACTTCTAGTCAAAAAATCAAATAATAAAAGTAAATTATCAATAGTTAATTTTTCAACATTGTCTTTTATATATATTTAACAAAAATATATAAGGTATTTTGAAATGTATATCAAGCTATCCTTCTCTATTTATACAATGTTATTAATTTGATCAGTCAATAAAAGTGTAGCTGCCCAATCTGTATATCGACTTTCCAATTATCTAGGTTAGAATAATAAGTCTAATAGAGTTTTTAACTTTTCTGGATAAGACATTCCTCTTGAAAATAATTCTGTTAGGATATTTTAATTTAATGAATTCTTAATTTAAAGAGCAGTACATTTTGGTAATGCATTTTACAATAAATTTAATCTAAACTTATTGTCATTGATAAGAAAATCAAAAATCAATGCTAACATTCTTTCATTATCTGGATTTCCATCTTCAGTTTATTTTTATTATGGTAGTCTTTAAAGTTAAGTTACTAATGCATCATATAGAATATCATCATTTAATTCAATCAGTTTCTTTAATGATTCCAATATGGGTATTGGCAATTAATGCAATAATTTTTTCTTTAGAGTTGTTTGACTTGTAAATTATTCTATAATCAATTAATTCCATTCTTCCTCAGAGATTTACATTTTAACCTTCTTTTAAATGAATGACAAAGCTAAATCAGTTATTCCTTTCAAATCTCCTAATGAGATGATTAATTGAATGAATTCTAATGCATCAGGTATTTTACCAGAGATAGCAATAAGCATTCTCAATAGAAGTGATGAGAATACTGTTAAGAAATTGGAATTGTTTTCATAATTTCGTGGGGGTGCAACTTTCAAAAATTCTAGTTAAGTTTATTCAATTAGATTTTAAAGATGATTTGTTTGTAATTTACATTTTTCTTTTAATTGCATTTCTGATTACAATTTGTAGATTGCTTATTCTAGATAATCAGCATTTCTTCTTAATGATTTAGTTGACATCACTATGTAATGATCAGTCAAATCAGTCTTTTTATAAACATTATATGAATCCATGAGTATTGATTGATCTGATTAATAAACATAATAAAGAGTTTCTCCTAATGATAAAGTAGTTTTATATCTAAAATCTTCTGTTATATCTAATGGACTTAATTCAGCATTTAATAGAGTACCATAGAATTCTGGAATGACAGTTAAATAATTTTATGGGATCTATAATTAAGCTGCTTATTTGGAATAATAATTATCACTTCCCAATGTTAATTGTACTAATAATTTACGAGCTCTAACACCATTGAGTCCAATATGTAAACAATTATAATTATGATAATTGGCACATTTATGAACATAATCTGTGAATTGCACAAATGTCCATTCATCATAAACTTAATCTAATACTAAATTATCTACCCAAACTTGTACTCTAAATTTAACTGAATTGGATGTCTATTGAAATCTTAAAGACAATTTTTCAATTTCAAATTCTCCTAGAAGATTGACTTCAAATCTTCTGATTTATTATTTATTTGATAGTTGCATAATTAAAATCTAAGATAGAGGATCTTTTTAACATATTAAAGACTTCTAATTTCCATTCTATTCTATTAAAGTTTCATCAATTTCTTAGATTTGAACTTATCCTTAAGGTCCTCCATATTTAGTTGAAAATAAAAACATATCTTTATGTTACATAGTTTTTAACTTTTATAATGCAAACAATAAAGTTTTCATAGCAATATCTGTAATTTCTTGTGATTTAAATTTAGCTGTATATGTTATTAATCCTAAAAAATACTCTAAACCACTTTCTGTCAAAACTACTTTTTCAATCTTATTAAATATTTATTGTGCCACTTACAATAAGATATCATGAAATTCATCTTATTGTTATAGTTATCTAAAGAATTCTGTAACTTATTCATTAACATCTTATGACAAAACATTTCCAAGAATAAATTTAGATAAATTAATAACCTCTAATACTTTTTTGGATTCTTTTTTCATGAATAAATTAAGAACAGTCAAAGCACCTGGTTTTTTCTGATATACTTATTCTATTAGATTATCTAATTGATTTATTTATAAATTATTATATTTTTTACCAGTTACAGTCACTTTTAATAATTTGTATTGTGAATCATCATGAGGTTTAATAGTAAATTCTCCTGAATATACAGTGTCAAATTCTATAATACCATTACTTGGATATCCATTGATTCCTTGATATTTACATTAGACATTTAATTTATCAGGTAAATCTATTCTTTTTCTTAATTAATTTAATAATTAGCAATCTGAGATAGCTCCAACAGTTGAATGTTCACTTTAAGTCTTGGGAATTTCTTTACCGAAAGCAGCAAAACCTTTAATTTCAATGGAATTTGTTTAAAAATGTGCTGTATGATCATGAGGTGTTTTTCTGAAATTGGTGGGTTTAAGCATAATATATTTGCATGGTCGTATAACTTCTAATTAACAGAAAGCTTCTTTGGAATCTGCTTCAAATTCAAAGTATCCTATTGGTTCATTTGCATGTAGACTTTAATGAGTTGATTTCCATTTTTCATATTGTTATTTATCAAAATTATCAAATTCTGAAGTTTCATTCAACTCATGTTCTTCCTTTGAAACAAAGATTAATCCAGCTCCAATAGGGAATCCTCTAAAAACATTAGTGATTTCACTTTTAATTATAATATGATCGACAAGCATAACTTCATCAAATTAACTTCTGAATATAAATTATGTTTTTGGATAGTTACTAGAGAAAGGTTTAATATTATCAAAGAGCATTTAAGTAACAAATGTTTAATCATTAAAGGAAGCTCCTTTGAATGAATGGATAGTTAAAGGTAATTTTTATGGATCACTAACAGTTAATGGACTATTCATTAATAGTATTTGTTTTGGTTCTTCAATGGGTCCTTCAAAAACAGCTTTAATGTGGATATGAGTGAAATTATCTTCTATATAGAACTTTTATGTATGAGTATCATCAGTAACTGTTTAGAAGATTTATACTTCTTCACTTTAAATGATATTATTCTCTAAGATTTCAGAGTTGTCTTCAATTTATTTAATTTGAGTATTACTTTCATACCAGATGATATTATCTTTAATATAAGCATTTGAAATAGGAGCTTAAATTTCAGAGACATTCAATTATGAATCAATAATAAAGTTTTTTTAAAGACTATAAATTAAGCATTTAGTTTTGGAAATGATTAGATTATAATTAAATCCAACAAAGATTTATTTTTAAAATTCAATTTTTGAGTTTTATGTGATTTCATAAATGCTTAATGTTTAGTCACCAATCAAAAAGACATAGAGTCTATTATTCCAAATAATATTATCAATAGCTTTAATATCATGTTCTATTTAAATTGCTTTATGATCAGCTTTAATCATTTCTAATTTCTTACAATGTTTACTATATAAAGGGGCGAGAGTTTCAACAATTTATCTACTTGTTTCTGATTATAATAATAATGAATAATCTTTATTTTTACTCCAACAATTAGTTAATACACAATAATATCCATCATCATTGATAAAAAATTAATCTAAATAACTTTAAGAATAGGATATGAATTTAATAGAAAATACATTTTTATTATGTATACTTGCAACTAAAATTGGGAACATAGTATTATTACTATTCCAATGAATTACTGATACATAATCTATATTACATTCAGTAATTTTATCTTTAATATCTTAATTAATTTCTCCATTCTCATCCACTTCAATCAAATCTTATTAAATTACTTATGGTTATTTGATAACAAATTATTCAATCTGTTCATCTGGTTTTTAAGCAGTACAAGCTTCACAAGTTTAATTTATTTCTTTATTTACCAAAGTACAAACTTTACATTACCAATCTCCAATACTACTTACAATATCAAGTGCATTATCAAAATTGTTATTAGTTTAGATAAGAGCTTCTTTACAGGCTGATTCCTCAAAACCAATTGAAATTAACTTCTCAAGTAATGCTTAATCATACAATGGTAATTATTCAGTTTCTCCAGTAATATAGCTTTCCAATATTTTATATATATGACTAGGTGTTTCTTCTGATTATATATCAATTTTCTTCTTATTTTTTTAGTAAGGTCCCAATTATCTTAAATCTACATCAATTACTTTTTAAAGTTCTGCTTCTCCATTATAAATTGTTATTTAATCTTTATTTCTTAAAGTAAAATATCTATCACTTTTACATGGAATTCTTTATCCTTAAGTTATTATTTCACTTCGTAATATTAATTTTGAATGTTTAGTTCCATTTTTATTAATTTCATCATCACAATATGCATATTTAACTCCTAAACCTGGTTGTAAATATTTTCCATATTCAACTACATTAAATGGATTTTCAGTAGCAGGATGATCTGCAAATGTTTACAATCTCATCTTTGCAGACTCTATACTTCTAACATCTTCAAATTATTCAATCAATTAAACTATAATTCTCTCTGCTATTCTGCATTGTTCTATAGAATATTTGTATTAAAATTCATCCTTTTTTTCTTCTTAAACAATCTCTTCATTTATTGGTAACATCTATGTTATTTCCTGCAATAATTAATCATTCTCCTTCTCTTAAGGTTTACTCTCAAATTTCTCCTTCAATTTCCTCACATGATGTTTTAAATACTGCCTTAACCTTTTAAGTTTCTTACATGTTTCCTCATCCAAAATTAAATATACTATCTCATTGTCCTTCTGATAATTACACATCACCAACTTCATCTTTATGAGTACATCTAACTCTGCCTTTGTAATTTGTTACCCAACCAAAGGACAATTTCGAACAGACACTAATCGATCTTGCAATTGATGAATTTCATTTCTATCTATACCATATTATCAATACTTATTAATCACGAATGAAGCATTAGGATGCTATATTTACTAAGTCTAAAGCTAAACTTATTCTAATTGCTCTACTACACTGCGATCTTCATATTTCATTGTCAAATGCACCGAATTCCCATATTATGATAGTCTAACACAAGGGTACCAAGGACATGAAATCAGACTGCCCTTTGGTATACCTTTGTTGGTGCTCAAATTGCCATTCAAGTAGAATTGTAATGATTGCTCGTTGAAATTAAGAAGCACACCCACCACTCTCTACGTTGTCGTTTTAAATTCGAATAGGTGTCCCTCAAAATTTTCGCTTGGAGATTACTATTTGGATATGCCAATCTGCAATTAGGACTACGCCTTACTTTCACTCCTTCTGTATTAAAAGGGCATACGATTTCCCAATAATGAACGCCTTCGCTGAAGCTGATATTAGCTATTGCTAAACCACTGGAGTCCTTTGCTGGATTAAGTTGCTAAATTGTTGTGCCTTAAAGTGATGCCACTGTGTGTGGTGTTAAATGTGAAAAGAACATAAATTAAATAATTTCTCTGATACATTCTGAACAGGTATTTAGATTAATATACAAGAATGAAAAACACTTATTTATCTATATCATTTATTATTTTACTAACTCAATAAATCTACATCAATATACAATCTCTTTTTTATACTATATTTCGAAAGAAAGTCAATTAAATTTATTATTATTCTTTTTGAATAAGGGGGGAATTCTATTTATTAATATTACACCTTATGTATATTTTAATAAAATGCTTCTATTTGAGTATTGTGATATAACCATCATTCATTAAATTAAATAATTTTAAAAAATATGTCATCGGATTCAGGATCACATAAAAAAGAGGAGTCCAATCGAATTTATGTGACAGGATATTCAGCTAAAGAATCTGAAATGGAAATAAAGGGTGCATTTGCTAGACATGGTGAAATTCAAGAGTTTTCTTGGAAAGGGCGATTTTGTTTCATCGTAAGACATGGACCGTTTGGCATTTAGGGTACAGGCTTATGCCAAGCCTGAGGACGCATCTGATGCAGTTAGATTAATGAATATGCAAGACTTCAATGGAAGAAATCTAATTGTCGAGTTAGCAAGAGCAAAGAAAAAAGATGGAGCATGTTATTAATGTGGAAAATAGGGGCATTTGTATTTATTAATATAATTCTTTTTTTTAGTGCCCGTAATTGTCGTTTGAATAGACGTTCTTACTCAGACTCCAGGTATAAGAAAATGTGACATTAGGCGCCATTCAAAAAAGAAAAAAAAACATCCAAAGCATCGATCTTCTAGCTCTTCCTCCAGTAGTGAAAAGAAAAAGTCGAAGAAAAAAAGGAGAAAGAGTTCCTCGAGTTCTCAATCACGATCAAGTGATTGATATTAAAATATTCAAAATATATTAATAGTAATTTTTATAATATAAATCTCATTCCTAAAACCTTTGATTTGTAATATGGGATAAAATAGTAGTCATTGTTCTATCCTCATTTCCTCCCTTTAAATCTTTCTTAAATGTAGGCATCTTAGATAAATTTCTTTTTATATTTTGTTGACTCACTTCATTATCTCTAATAAACATCCTCTTATCCACTTTAATAATTTATATGAAATCTTACAATCAATAACTCCAAAACATTTTTCATTATGCATTAATAAATTGCTTTAAATCATGAATGTCTCCAATACTTTGTGTCCAAAAGTAACAAAGATTCTAACAGACTCCTCTGCACAATAATTATTAATCTTTTAAGCTATAACATCACTTTCTTATCTCACAAATGTTTTAATTTCTGTTTACATAACTCTAGTTTTTAAGAACATCTCATTTAAATTAACTGTTTTAAAACATGATGCTTTTGTTGCACTACTAATACCATTTTCTTTGCATTAAGGTGATAATGGTTCTTAACAAAGTAAAGTTCGTTTTGGTTTTTAATTATTAATAAAGAACTAAAAACAATTATCAGGTAAAAATGGATCTAATGATTAAACATGAACAGAAAAGTTCCATAACATAGTCTATTAATTAATTCTATTTATCTCTAATTTTGATTTCATAACATTATGTTATCTATTCTTAGTATCTATCTTAACTCCATCTTGAATAATAAAATTAATTAAATACCTGGACAAACAAGTGCAAAATCTAATTAAAAGTTATTTTTATTTGGAACATATATCAAAATATGATATTGATTAATTAGACTATAATAATCTGGAATCATAGGAATATTAAGTAATTAACCTGTAGAATTAGCAAGAACATCAAAATCATATGATACTTATAAGAAACCTTTTCTTTATGCATGAACTCTCACTTATTTAAACATCAATCCTGGACAACTATATAATCCTTATTCATTTGTAATGCCAATAAGTGGTTCTTAATCTGTTTAATCAGATTAAAATATTTCAAGTCTACAATTCTCAATATCTTTATGTTATCCACTCCTTAAGAGAATATTATAGGCTCTAAATTATAATGTGGTTTCAACACAACTAACCAAATCAAATTCAATTTTCACATCAGTATTTCCTTATAAAAATACTGTTCTCTTTTGAGGGAAACAATCTTTTTTACTTACATCAATTAAATATTCTTATTTGTCTCTTCCATAAAATATAAATGCTTATTCATTAATATCAAATGTTAATGTTTCTGTAATATTCTTAGTTACATTAACAATAGCATCTTCAGGTGCTTTAACAATACATTTGATCACATCATTTCTTTCTACTCTAGTTGAAACATACACAGTATCTGTATTATCATCAAGAAGTTCATCAACATTTAACTAGGTTTTCGTTGTTTGTATACAATTTCCTGTAATTTCTATCTCATATGCATTGACTTATTAAACTAAATCAATAAATTTAGCTTCATCAAAGCAACTAAGTGGAATTGTTTAACTGAACAATTTGACAGTAAATTTTTTCTCAGGTGATTAAGCTCTTTATTTTTATCCTGATAAATCAATCTATGAGATATTAGTTTAAGTCATCCATGCTTAAGATTTAGTAGGTGAAAAATAAACTCTTACTGATTTTTCCATATCTCTTATGTTTTCTGTACTCTTATAAATATCTAATTTAGAAGCACTTTTTTAAGCACTTCCTTATTAACAAAATGATGTTCTTATAACAATTTATTTTGTAGGAGTTTATGCTGATTATAATGTTGGAGCCTCTCTCTAACGGACAGTCACTTAAAGTCCCTCTAAAATATTTCTTTATAATCCTTCTTCACAAACTGGAACAACATTCTTGATTGGACAATCAACATTAACTGTTAAATTAAATTTTCTAAGATGGAGCCATACTAAATCAGCTATCAATTTAGGTGAGATTTGTTCTTTTGAAAATTACCTTGAATACAATACAACTGAATGCACTTCAGGTTGATAGAGTTAGATTTATAAGTAGTGATCAGGATGACTTATTTATTATCGAAATACTTTTATAAAGGGATACCTATAAAATAGACATTCAAATTTTACTTTCTATTGATTGTTTACTTTATCTCATCCAATAAGTCTTAAAATGCTTCTTTTGTTTCATCTACACCTGTACTCTTAAATTTAGGATTATAACAACTCTATATGGAAACTGCTATTTGTTATGACTTAAGTTAATCAAACTCAGGAAAATTCATAAAGGACACCTTCTCTTGAACACTAGAGATCATATTTCTTAAAAATTCTTTGTATTGTAAAGTAATTTTAGTGGTCATTGCTGGTATCATATTGTCATTAAAAAAACTAAATCTCTACTAATAAGGTACCTAACTTTGGATTTGAACTTAAATCTATTTGGAGATTGCTAAGAATTAATGCTGCTGGTTGTTTAGAACATAATTTTATATTTGATCGTTAAAAAATTAAAAGGGGAATTTCATTACTCATCATTGAAGATTAAATAAACATTATAATAAATATACTATATATATATATCATATTTCAATCAATAAACAAATATCTACATAATCAAAAAATCTAATAAATGATTAAATAATTTTGTCATATAAACTAATTGGACATTTAACAAATAAAAATACTTTTATACTTTATAAACAATCTAAAATATATATTAAATAATCTTTAAAGCAATAATAATTTTAATATTCCTCTCAGTCCTATTATTAATTTGATATTTCTGATCCTTTTTGTCGTTTCTCACTTTCTAATTAAAAACTCTGAATTTCCATGCTCCAAGCAGAATCTTTTTCTCCTGAGTTCTACTTATCTGAACTGTCTATTTCATCTGGAACTTGATTCAATGGTTATTGTTATTAAATACTCTCATATTAACTCTAAACCAAACTAAATAAGCTAGAATTCTATTTAGCAAAGCTTAATAATTTTTGATTCACTATAGAATTTTGATTTAAATTCTCATTGATTCTTTAAAATGTTCGAACTAATCCCTCTGCATTTGAAGCTCCTAATTAAGCTTTAAAAAATCGAGCCACTTTTGCTAAACGAACATTTATTGGTACTAATAATTATCTTTAATAATTATACTTTCTGAACTAGCTACAAATGTTAAATCTAATCTTTTATCTTTTTCTTATAATTATTAATTAGATAGTAATTTTTATTATTATTATTAATTAGTTAAAATATCAAACAAATCTTTTTAGTTAACCATTTAATCCTGAAAAACAGGAGAACAAAATGTATTGAATAAAACTAATTGATCATCATCAAAAAAGAATAATTTTAAACAATCAATCTCATAGAGCTTTTTAAGGATATTGGTTAGATCTAAATCATATTAAATTTTTGATTTGGCTATCTAAGATATAATAATTTCTTTTTCTTTTTGAAGAGATCTTTAACCTTATAAAGACCTAAACCATTTTTAAATCAAATATTTTATGTACTAAATAAAAGAATAAGATATTTCAAAATTTAATATCTAATATTATAATTATCTTATTCTCATACTTGCTATAATTATCCTGCTTTAGCTGGAATAGTAGATTTTTTTAATTAAAATATTGTTTTTGTTTTGTCAGAATCATAAATTGAAGATTATCTCTTTTTCTTTACACTTTCTAAGTCAAATTTAAATACTGAGTTCATAAGAACAGCAAAGGTTTAGTGTTGATTATAACTACGATAAAAGATCTTTAAGAAACTCATTATGGCTACTGCTAAGGCTGTGGCTTAAGATAATGAAGCACTAAATATAGTAAAGAGGTCTGATTAGGAAATGAAGTAATATTAATTATCAGCTGATGATCTTATATAAAAAGAACACAAAGTTTATCCTTCTGTAAACTCTATAGATTCTAATCTCCTCTCTTATTTTTGAATAGTAGTAGTTTAAAATAATGGTTCTTTTTATTTCAGACTCATTAGGTTCTAAATTATTGAATTACTTTCTTATTATTGATAAATAAATTACTTAAATCCATAGAAAAGGGCATAATAAAAATATCTTCGTTGTTTGACATTCCAATTACTAATTTCCAAAAGATATTAGTAGGATATGATTCTATCGGAGAAGAAAGATTGAATTATTATCTAAGTTTTGATCCTTTTATAAATAAATCTACATTAACACTAAAAATAATGAATCAATCTTCTACCCGCTTTTTATAAATGATTATATTTCATCTAATGGTTTGCAATTGATATCTGTAATATTTTTGCATACTTTAATTTAAATCTTTAAATAAGAAAAGAATGCATCAAAATATTATCCTGCTAGTCTATATTCACCATCTGC
>JPFL01000521.1:0-34424 GCA_000733385.1 Paramecium biaurelia
ATAGCTTAAGTTACGCAAGAGCTTTAAACAATTGGGGAAGATGCTTGTACCTAGAAAACAAAAACACCAAAGTTTTGCCTTATTTTCAAAAAGCTTTACTCATTAGAACGATTTTAAAAGATTATTGGGGACTTAATTCCAGCTATGGAACTTTAGCAGACTATTATAAAGAAATAAATCCTCTAAAATCTATTTTTTATGCTAAAAAAATGTACGAAGTTGCATTAAAAATAGAAAATCCTGATGATAGATTAGAAGCACTAGAAAAATTAATCGCTTTAGAAAAATCAGAAAACTCAAAAAAATATTTTTTCGAATATCAAAAACTGAATGACAGTTTGCAAACAGCTAGAGCAAAAGCCAGAAATCAATTTGCACTGATTCGCTATGAAACCGAAAAAGCCAAAACAGAAAATATAGAAAAAGAAAATCACATTTTTAGACAAAAAGTGGCGATTGCATTTCTCGTCACAGGTTTATTGGTTGGTTTATTTTGGTATTTAAGAAGAAAAAAAAGACTGGAACAAGAAAAAGAAATTGAGGTAAAAAACACTCAAATTAAATATTCTAAAAAAATACATGATGTAGTAGCCAATGGTTTATACCAAACTATGGTAGAAGTAGAAAATCAAGAAGAGCTAGACAAAGAAAAACTCCTTGATAAACTAGAAAAAATGTACGAAGAATCAAGAGACATTGCTCATGTAGACATTAATAAACAAATAAAAAAAGAATTTTCGGTTAAGCTTTTTGAAATGATTTCTTCTTATTCTTCACTTCAGCAAAAAGTTTTAGTCATAGGAAACGAGCAGAATATTTGGCAAAACGTTTCTCAGAATATACAATCAGAAATTTTCTATGCACTTAGAGAACTCATGATTAACATGAAAAAACACAGTCAAGCGACATTAGTTTCGGTAAAATTTGAAAAAATTGAAAATATTTTAAAAATAAAATACACCGATAATGGCCTTGGAATGGGCAATATAGAAAATAAAAAACTTTCTGGAATCAAAAATACGGAAAACCGTATTGAGAACATTGGCGGAGATATTAATTTTGAAAAAAATCTACAAAAAGGATTACAAGTAAATATATCTATTCCAATTCATTAAAAATGATGTTTAATAAAGTACTAATAGCCGAAGACCACGAAATCAGAAATCTAGGAGTCATCAAAACTCTAGAAGAATTGCAAATTACGGATTATGAGTTTGTAAGTTATTGTGATGATGCCGTTTCTAAACTAAAAACTGCCCTTTCAGAAGAAAATCCTTATGATTTACTCATTACGGATTTATCTTTTGACACCGATTTCCGGGAACAAAAATTGAGTTCTGGACAAGAACTCATCGCAGAAGTGAGACAATTGCAACCCAATATTAAAATCATCGCTTTTTCTATCGAGAAAAAACCTTCTATTATTGATGAACTTTTCAAGAAACATCACATCAATGGTTTTGTAAGCAAAGGCAGAAATGATGGTAAAGAACTGAAAAGTGCCATCAAAAAAGTTTTTGAAAACAAAATTGTGATTCCTCAGGAAATCATTAATTCCATCAGAAATAACTCATTTGAATTTACCAATTATGATGTGTATTTGATAGAACTTTTGGCTAAAGGTTGGCGTCAACAAGAAATAGAAGACCATTTTAAAAACACCAATATAAAACCAGACAGCAGAAGTTCTATAGAAAAGAGATTAAGTGAACTCCGCGAAAGTTTAAGTGCCAAAAATAACACGGAAATGGTGGTACTTTGTAAAGATTTGGGGATTATTTAAATAATCCTTTTTTTACGAAATTATTTTACAAAACTCCTCATTAGTAAATTTAGGAAATATAAAAACAAAAAATAAAACCCAATTACGGAAAACCGTAATGAAACAAATTTTTATCAGTCTACATTTGCAGAAGTAATCTTCTACATACTCTTTTTAATAAATGCGAAATTTTATTTTTAAACTAATAACTTTTTATATAACAACACATTTGCATTGAGAGTAGAGTAAGTTTTAAACGGGGAAATGGTGGGAGAAATCTCACCATTTATTTTTATCAGTACTTTTAAAATTATAGATTTTTTAAATCAAAGAAGAAAACACAAGCGAAAACATGAATGGCGAGAATTTATTTTCTCGCCATTTCTGTATGCGGAATATCATCTTCCAGATATTTTTTTCCAGTGTCTTGAAACCCAAAATCACTGTAAAATTTAATAAGATAATCTTGTGCAGAAATTCTACATTCAGTGGTGCTAAATCTGGTTTCTATCGTTTCTAAAGCAAATTTGATAAGAGTTTTTCCTAATTTTAAATTTCTAAAATCAGGATGGGTAAGAACTCTTCCGATGGAAGTTTCTGGATATTTTACGCCTTTTGGGAAAATTCTGCAATACGCAACCACTTTTCCTTCTTTTTCTGCAAAAAGATGAAGCGCTTTCTGGTCATAACCATCAGCATCTAAGTAATAACAAGTTTGCTCTACCACGAAAACCTCTTGTCTCACTTTCAAAATTTCATACAATTCGTGAATGGATAGCTCTTCGAATGATTTTATGCTCCAGATAATGTCTTTCATTTTAATAGAAATCTTTAAGCTTATAAACTCTTTTTAGGAGAACTTCACTTTATTTTTAACTAAATAAGCATTGGTTTTTTCGATGAATTTCAGAATTTCATCACCACCCATTTTCTTTTCGGCTGAGGTAATATAAATATCAGGTAAATCTTCCCAAGTTTCTAGAAGTTTGGTTTTATATACTTCTACATTTCTGTCAGCAGCTCCTGGTTTTAGCTTATCTTGCTTGGTAAAAACGATAGAAAACGGAACCCCATTTTCTCCGCACCATTCCATAAATTCTAAATCTATTTTTTGTGGAGTATGTCTTATATCAACTAATACAAAAAGGTTTACCAAATTTTTTCTATTCAGAATATAATTGGTGATGAGTTTTTCGAAGTCTCTTCTCAAACTTTTAGAAACCTTAGCATAACCATAGCCAGGTAAATCGGTAAGATACCAATTTTCATTCACCAAAAAATGATTAATCAGCTGAGTTTTACCTGGAGTTTGAGAGGTTTTTGCCAAATCTTTATGATTCATAATGGCATTGATTAACGAAGATTTCCCCACATTACTTCTCCCGATAAAAGCATATTCAGGAATCGTAGGTTCTGGGCACTCTTGCCATTTCCCACTAGATTTTACAAAATTTACAGTCTTTACTATCATATTCAAAAAATGGAAGCTTTTCAACTTCCATCATTATTTTTTCAACTTAATTCTAAATTTTATCTTTTAACCAGTTATGAAGGATTTCATTAAACTCTTCTGGTTTTTCCATCATCGCAGCGTGACCGCATTCATCTAACCAGAACAAGTCTGAATTAGGAATTTGTCTATCCATTTCTTCTGCTACATCTGGTGGAGTTACTCCGTCTTGTTTTCCCCAAATAATACAAGTTGGCTGTTTTATTTTTGGCAAATCATGGAGCATATTATGTTTGATTGCACTTTTAGCTAAAAGCACTGTTTTAATGCCTTTCATTCTATCATTTACCACCGCGAAAACTTCGTCTACTAATTCATCTGTAGCTACTTTCGGGTCAAAGAAAACTTCTTCTGTTTTCTTTTTGATATAGTCTCTGTCGCCTCTTCTTGGAAAGGTTTCTCCAAAACTTTTTTCGTACAAACCAGAACTTCCTGTTAAAACTAAAGAATGAACTAACTCTGGATTAGATAATGTTAGAATAAGGCCAATGTGACCACCCATAGAATTCCCCACTAAAGTTACGGGTTGTCCTATTTTATCTTTTATAAATCTTGCTACATATTTTGCGATGCTGGTAAGATTAGTATTCAGCACTGGCAAATCATAAATAGGAAGTTGCGGAACATAAACTTTATAGCCTCTTTCTGAGAAATAAGTAATCATTTTATCAAAATTACTTAAGCCTCCCATCAATCCATGTAGAAGTACCATAGGATGACCTTCTCCGCTTTCTATAAATGTATATTTCTTCTCCTTTTTGGTATTAAAAATCATATAACGTATCTGTCAAACGCAAAAATACAAAAAAAATGGAATTTTGACCGGTTTTTGTTATGTTAATTTCATTTAAAGTATGTCAATTGGCCATACATCTACCCTCATATCACACACATTTATTAACATTTTATTAATCAATAAGTTAGCTACATAAAGCTCTACAGGTAAAAAGTTATCAACATTAAGTTAAAAAGTGGGAAAAAGTGGGAAATTTTAGAAAATAATAAATAAATTTGCTCCAAATGATTCATTTCTACGAAACATACGAATGCAAGATTGATGACAAAGGCAGAATAAAGCTTCCTTCGTCATTAGTAAAACTATTGCAAAGTTCTGAGGATAAGAACTTTGTAATTAAGCGTGCTGTGTTTCAGAATTGCTTAGAAGTTTATCCAATGCAGCCTTGGGAAAAACTGATGAAAAAGATAAACGGACTGAACCGTTTCGTGAAAAAGAATGCAGATTTCATCAGAATGTTTACCGCCGGTGTAAAAAACGTAGAGCTGGATTCTTCTGAGAGGATTCTTATTCCAAAAGATTTAAAACAATTTGCCAATCTTCATAAAGATATAGTGATTTCTGGAGCAGGTGAACTGTTTGAAATTTGGGACAAAGAAGCGTATGAAAAAGTAATTGCTACTAACGAAGTTGATTTCGGGAAACTAACCGAAGAAGTGATGGGCGACATCAATTTTGACGAAGAATAATCTCTACACCTCAATTTTTATAATTTTTTAAATCTAATAGAATGTATCACAATCCTGTATTATTAAAGGAAAGTATAGACGCTCTCATCACTAATCCTGATGGAGTTTACGTAGATGTAACTTTCGGTGGAGGTGGCCATTCTCGTGAAATATTAAAAAGACTTTCCAGCAAAGGAAAACTATACAGTTTTGACCAAGATTTAGACGCGCTTAACAATTCAATTGATGATGAAAGATTTACATTAATCAATCAGAATTTTAGATTTTTAGAAAATTCTTTGTTGATGTACGGCGTAACTGAAGTAGACGGAATTTTAGGAGATTTAGGCGTTTCTTCTCATCAATTTGATGCTGCAGAACGCGGTTTTTCCACCAGAAGTGATGCACCTCTAGACATGAGAATGAACGTGATGCAACATCTTGACGCGAGAAAAGTAGTGAATGAATACGAAGAAGAACATTTGGCCGATATTTTCTACTACTATGGCGAGATAAGAGAAGCCAGAAAACTCGCTAGAGAAATTGTTCATGCTAGGAAATCAAAGGAAATTGTAACCACCGAAGATTTGAAAAAAGTCTTTAGTTATATTCCTCAATTTAAGCAAAATAAATTTTTCGCACAGTTATTCCAAGCGATTAGAATAGAGGTAAATCAAGAGCTAGAAGTTTTAAAAGAAATGCTGTTACAATCTTATAAAATCTTGAAAAAAGAAGGGAGATTAGTCGTGATTTCTTATCATTCACTAGAAGACAGATTGGTAAAACGTTTCCTAAAAAATGGAATGTTCGAAGGAGAACCAGAACGAGATATTTATGGAAATTATGCTAAAGCTTTTGAATTGTTAAAAAGCAAAGCCATCATTCCAACAGAAGAAGAAATAGAAGAAAATTCCAGAGCAAGAAGCGCAAAAATGCGAGTGGGAATAAAAATTTAGACCTGAGATTTTAGACAAAAGACACTAGAAAATAAAAATTCTGAAATCTGAAATCTAAAATCTAAAATCTTAAAAATGGCAAAAAGAGTAACATATAATAAAAAATCGAAGAAACTTACTTTCATGGATATCATGAAGGGAAACTTCTTAAACCGTGATGAAGTAAAAGTTCATTACAAATATTTTTTACTCATTTTTTCCTTGTTGATGATTATGATTTACAGCAATCACTTGGTCAACAAAAAAATAGAAACCGTAAACCTACTCAAAGAACAGGCAGAAGAATATAAATCTAGAAATGCTTATGCACAAAGCAGATTGATTAAAGTAAGAATGGAAAGTGAGCTAAGCAAAGAAATGGAAGGAGATTCTCTAATGTCTTTAGAAAATCATCCACATAAACTTTTAATAAAAGTAGACAGTTTAGAAAATGGCGATAAATAGTAATGAATATGATATCAAACGCGGCAAAGCGTTAAAATGGGGTTACCTTTTTGCAGGGGTAGCTTTCATCGTATTTATTATGTTTTTGGCGAGAATTCTTTTTCTACAAAATACCAATGTAGAAGAATTTGAAGACAATTATATCAGTAAAAATTACAGAGAAGCCACCTTAAAAGCTGCTCGTGGAAACCTTTTTGCATCAGATGGTTCTATTTTAGCAACCACCGTAATGAGATACGATGCGTATATCGATTTTAAAACCATCAAAGATTCTGTTTACGACAATAATATTGGCGCATTGACTGATTCTTTGAGTCAAATGTTTGGCAAACCAAGAGTTCATTATAGAAAAATATTTGACGAACAAAAAAAGAAGAAAAATCAATATTTTTCTTTGGTTAGAGGTTTAGACTTCGACCAATATGACAGAATTAAAAAATTCCCTATTTTCAGTAAAAAAGATAAAAAAACAGGGAAATTTAAGAAAAATAGATGTCTCATTATCGATAGAAAATTCCGAAGAGAATTGGCAACTGCTCAAATTGGCGCAGGAACCATAGGAATGGATAACGAGATTGGAAAATCTGGATTGGAAGGCGCCTTTTCTAAATATCTTACCGGAACAGATGGCAAAAGATTAGAGCAAAGAATCAACTCATCTCAGTGGAAACCAATTGATTATTGGAAAGTTCAAGACCCAATTGACGGTCAAGACGTATATACTACTATTGATTTAAGAATTCAAGATATTGCCCATTCTGCTCTAGAAAAACAACTGCTACATTTCGAAGCAGATCATGGTTCTGTTCTCGTGATGGAAACCGCTACAGGAAAAGTAAGAGCCATGGTGAATCTTAGAAGAAATGAAGAAGGGAATTATATAGATGCTTACAATTACGCATTGAAAGATGCTACAGAACCAGGTTCTACATTTAAAACGGTTTCGCTTTTAGCGGCAATGGACGATGGTTTCATAGATGAAAACACCAAAATCAACATTGGTGGAATTTCTTGGACTTATTTCAGCCAAAAAATTACAGATTCTCACGCAGGTGGAACCTATGACATCAGTGATATTTTAGCACAATCTAGTAACATTGGTGCAGCTAAAATCATCACACAGCATTATGCAGATAAGCCAGATGTTTTCTTAAAGCATCTGAAAAGATGGAAACTTTTTGAAAAATTAGAAATCGAGCTTCCAGGTGTTACCAAACCTTCAATTGTAACGCCAGAAAATAAAAGATGGAATAAAGCTACATTGGCTTCTCTAGGATATGGTTATAGTGTGAGCCTCAATTTATTACAGCTCACTACATTCTATAACGGAATTGCCAATAAAGGAAAAATGGTGAAGCCGCTTTTCATAGAAAAAATCATGAAAGACGGTAAAACTTCATACGAAGCGGAACCTCAAGTTTTGGTAGATAAAATGGCTTCAACTGAGGCGATTAATCTAATGACAGCGATGCTTACCAAAGCGGTAGAAAAAGGAACCGCAAAAAGTATTTTTACTCCAAACATCAAATTGGCAGGAAAAACTGGAACCGCAAGGTTTGAATATTGGAAACCAGGACCAACAAAATATCAGGCGAGTTTTGCAGGATTTTTCCCAGCAGATAATCCTAAATACACTTGTATTGTGATGGTGAACCAGCCGAATACTTCCAAAGGATATTATGGTTCAGTAGTTTCGGCGCCAGTTTTTAAAGAAATTGCAGGAAAAGTGTTCCTTAAAACACCACTTAATGTAGAAAAAGAGCTTTTAGTTGATAAAAAGGTGAACCTTAATAAAATGCTAGAACCCAATGTAAAGGTAAACGTGAAAAACGGAGTTCTACCAAATCTTAAAGGTTTAATGGGCAAAAACATTATTCCACAATTAGAAAACCAAGGTTACCGAGTTGATTATAAAGGTGTTGGAAAAATAAAAAATCAGTTCCCAATGGCTGGAACTGTCATTAATAAAAACCAAAGAATTTATTTGGAATTACAGAATTAAAATGATTTTATCAGAATTATTACATAAAATCCCAGTTTTAGAAACTTTTGGAAATCTCAATTCAGAAGTGTCAGAAATCGTTTTCGATAGCAGAAAAGTTACCGAAGGTTCACTTTATGCTGCTATAAAAGGGACAGTTTCAGACGGACATTGTTATATTTCTTCGGCAATCGAAAAGGGAGCAAAAACAATTGTTTGCGAAGTTTTACCAGAAAATTTAATCGATGGAATTAACTATATTCAAGTTAAAAATTCATCTAAAACTTTAGGCAAACTCGCTACTAATTTTTATGGAAATCCTTCTGAAAATCTGAAATTAATCGGCATTACAGGAACCAACGGAAAAACCACCGCTTCTACTCTACTTTTTGATATTTTCAAAAATTTAGGTTATCAAAGTGCGCTGATTTCTACCGTAGAATACAGGATTGGTGATGAAATTATTCCTTCAACTCACACCACTCCAGATGTAATCCGATTGAACCAAATGTTGGCAAAAGCTGTAGAAAGCGGTTGCGAATATGCTTTTATGGAAGTTTCTTCACACGGAATTCATCAAGACAGAATTGAAGGTTTACACTTTACTGTGGCTGGTTTCACCAATCTTACACATGATCATCTCGATTATCATAAAACGTTTGAAGAATATCTGAAAACCAAAAAGAGATTCTTTGACGAATTACCAGAAACTGCTGTAGCGATTACCAATGCTGATGATAAAAATGGTGATGTAATGCTACAAAACACCAAAGCGAAAAAGAAAGATTACGCTTTGAAAACTTTGGCAGATTATCACGGAAAAATTTTAGAAGTTGATTTCAATGGAATGCTTCTAAATTTCAACGGAAAAGAATTCTGGACGACTTTAACTGGGAAATTCAATGTTTATAATTTGCTTTTGGCTTTTGCAATTGCGGTAGAATTAGGATTTAATGAAGAAGAAGTTTTACAAGCAATTTCAACTCTAAAAAGAGTCAATGGAAGATTTGAAACCATAAAATCTGATGGCGGAATTTTCTTCATCGTAGATTATGCTCACACTCCAGATGCTTTGGAAAATGTTTTAGATTCCATCAACGAAATCAGAACCAAAAACGAAAGATTAATTACCGTTTTCGGTTGTGGTGGAGATAGAGACCATGCAAAAAGACCAGAAATGGGGAAAATTGCCACCAGAAAATCTACTTTGGCCATCATTACCACAGATAATCCGAGAACTGAAAATCCTCAAGATATTATCAAAGAAATTGAAGCAGGTGTAGAACCGCAGAATTTCAGCAAATACACTTCTATTCCAGACAGAAGAGAAGCGATAAAGATGGCAATAAAATTCGCTGAGCCCAAAGATATTGTTCTCGTAGCAGGAAAAGGCCACGAAACGTATCAGGAAATCAATGGAGTGAGACATCATTTTGATGACAAAGAGACGATTATAGAACTATATAAATTGATGAGTAAATAATTTTTGATGAAGATTTTATTTGTATTAAAACATCTAAAATCCGAAATCTAAAATCTAAAATTAGAAAATATGTTGTACTATCTATACGAATATCTTACCAATCACGGAATTCACATTCCTGGATTAAACTTACTGAAATACATCTCTTTCAGAGCGGCTTTTGCTGTGCTTTTGTCATTGCTGATTGCTCTAGTTTATGGTAAAAAAATCATCAATTATCTGCGTAACAAACAGATGGGAGAATTGGTAAGAGATCTTGGTCTAGAAGGACAAAAACAAAAAGAAGGTACACCAACTATGGGAGGTTTAATCATCATTTTTGCCACCATTATTCCTGTACTTTTGTTTACAAAATTTAATATTTATGTTCTTCTGTTAATTGTTTCTATGCTTTGGATGGGAGCCATTGGTTTTATAGATGATTATCTCAAAAAAATAAAGAAAAATAAAGACGGTTTAAGCGGAATTTTCAAAATTATAGGACAAGTTGGTTTAGGTTTAATCGTAGGAGTTACCATGTATTTTCACCCAGATATTACCATCAAAAGAAAATATGCTGATGCTCACGAAATCAATAGAACCAGTGTTTCTCAAAACTTCGCTCCAGCCGAAAGAGAAACCATTTCTACCGTTCCATTTATGAAAAATAATGAATTTGACTACAGTAAAATTCTTTTCTGGATGGACGAAGCTTCGCAAGAAGAATGGGCATGGATTATTTTTATTCCACTGGTAATTTTCATTGTGACAGCAGTTTCTAATGGAGCCAATATTACAGACGGAATTGATGGACTTGCTGCAGGAACGAGTGTGGTGATTTTAGGAACACTCGCATTTTTCGCTTATTTATCTGGAAACATCATTTTCGCTGATTATCTGAATATTATGTTCCTTCCGAATATGGGAGAAACCACCATTTTCGCAGTTGCTCTAATTGGAGCAACCATAGGATTTTTCTGGTATAACACTTATCCAGCTCAAGTTTTTATGGGCGACACTGGTAGTTTAATGTTAGGAGGTGTAATAGCAGTTTTGGCAATTATCTTAAGAAAAGAATTATTGATTCCAGTTTTATGCGGGATTTTCTTAATCGAAAATCTTTCAGTAATGCTGCAAGTAGCAGTTTTTAAATACAGAAAGAAAAAGTACGGATTAGAGTACGCTCAGAATAACAGATTGTTTAAAATGTCTCCACTTCATCACCATTATCAGAAAAGTGGTTTCCATGAAAGCAAAATTGTTAACAGAATGATTATCATAGGAGTTATGTTGGCGATTATTTGTTTAATAACACTGAAAATTAGATAAAAATTAAGTTCCACAGGAACGAAAGATATGAGAACGTTGGATTCAATCCAACAAAATAAAAGGTTTGAAATAAAAATCGAAATGGAAAAAATGAAAGTCGTAATTCTAGGAGGAGGAGAAAGTGGAGTGGGCGCTGCAATTTTGGCTAAAACTAAAGGTTTGGAAGTTTTTCTTTCAGACAAAGGCGAAATTAAAGAGAATTACAAAAAGGTTTTGGTAGAAAACGGAATCGAGTTTGAAGAAAAAAACCACGATGAAGAAAGAATTCTTGCTGCAGATTGGGTCATAAAATCTCCAGGAGTTCCTAAGAAAGCTGAAATGGTTCAAAAAATCAAAGCGAAAGGAATCAGACTTTCTTCGGAGATAGAATTCGGTGCAGAATTTACCAATGCCAAAATCATCGCCATCACAGGAAGTAATGGGAAAACCACTACTACATCGCTCATTTATCACATTCTGAAAAATGACAACTTGAATGTAGGTTTGGGCGGAAACATCGGCAAAAGTTTCGCAATGCAAATTGCGCAAGAGAATTTTGATTATTACGTATTAGAAGTTAGTAGCTTCCAATTAGATGATATTCAGAATTTTAGACCATATATTTCTTTATTGTTGAATTTGAGTCCAGATCATCTTGACCAATACAATTACAACTACGAAGAATATGCTTTGGCAAAATTTAGAATTGCCGAAAATCAAGAAAATGACAATTATTTCATCTACAATAAAGATGATGAAATGAGTCAAAAACTGCTTCAAGAATTAGATTTAAGAGTGAAGCAAATTCCTTTCTCAATGAAGGAAAAATTTGAAGAAGGAGGTTATACAGAAGAGGAAAAAATTGTGGTAAAACTTCACGATGAGTTTTCTATGAAAATAGAAGATTTATCTCTGATGGGAACACATAATGTTGCCAATAGCCTAGCAGCATCTATAGCTGGTAAACTATTGAATATCAGTAACGAAAGTATTAGAAATTCTCTGATGACTTTCCAAGCGGTAGAACACAGATTAGAAGGTGTAGCAGAAATTAATGGCGTGAAATTCATCAATGACTCTAAAGCAACCAATGTAAACGCCACGTATTATGCTCTAGAAAGCATGAAAACGCCAACGGTATGGATTGTAGGCGGAACAGACAAAGGAAATGATTATACAGAAATAGAAGATTTAGTAAAAAGAAAAGTAAAAGCGATTATTTGTTTAGGATTAGATAATTCTAAAATCATAGAATTTTTCAAAGACAAAAAAGACATTATCGTAGATACTTCTAGCATGGAAGAAGCAGTGAAAACTGCGAAATCTCTAGCAGAAAAAGGTGATACCGTTTTACTATCTCCTTGTTGTGCAAGTTTTGATTTATTCAATAACTATGAACATAGAGGGCAATTATTTAAAGAAGAAGTTTTAAAAAATAATTAAAAAAGAGCTACGAAGTGGCGATAAGAAATTAAATAGGATTTCAATCCTATAAAATTAAGAATGGAACAACAAGAAAACAAATTTGAACTTTTAAAAGGCGACAAAGTGCTTTGGATGGTGATTATTTTAATCTCCTTCTTTTCCGTGTTCCCTGTATATTCTGCAAGTTCTAACCTAGAATACATTGTGCAGAATGGTACAACTACGGGACACGTTATCAAGCACATGTTTTTTGTTTTCTTAGGTTTAGCCATTATGAGAGCTGTAGGAACAGTAAAATACGAACACATCGGAAAACTGAGCAGTATCCTTCTCGGAATTATGGTGATTTTACTTTTTGTAACCATGTTTACGGGACAAAAAATCGACGGAGCGTCTGCTTCTCGTTGGTTAAAAATCCCTGGAACTCCTATTTCTTTTCAGCCTTCAAGCTTTGCATACCTCATGTTAATTATCTATTTGTGCAGATATTTAACTAAAAAAATTAAAAGAGAAAGACTTCCGATAGAGAACATATTTTACATTTTCGGGCCAGTTTTATTGGTATTTATTTTGGTTGCCAAAGATAATGGTTCTACTGCTTTGATGATTCTAATGGTTTCATTAGCAGTAATGTTGGTTGGTCAACTTTCCTCCAAATACATTCTTGGATTTTTAGGAATTTCAGGACTTTTTGTGGGAATTTTCTTGTTTTTGGCTTTAAAAACAGATTTAATTGGCAGCAATCGTGTTCATACTTGGGTAAGTAGAATAGAAACTTTTGCCAATTCTAAGAAAAATGCCAATGTAGAAGACGAAACTGTAAAAGCAAAAAATTACCAAGTCAACCAAGCAAAAGCAGCCATAGTTCACGGCGGAATTACAGGAATGGGACCAGGAAAATCTGCATTAAAACAAATGCTTCCACAGTCTGCTTCGGATTTTATTTTCGCCATTATTGTAGAAGAATATGGTTTTTTTGGAGCATTCGCACTCATCACTTTATACATGATTATGATGATTAGAATTGTGATGATTGCCAGTAAAATGCGGGCATTTTTCGGGAGTTTATTGGTGCTGAGTTTAGGAATTATGATTTTCGTGCAACTGGCAGTAAATATTGCAGTTGCGGTGAATTTAATTCCCGTAACAGGACAGCCTTTGCCTTTAATAAGTTATGGAGGAACTTCAATGTTGGTGACTTATCTTCAATTAGGAATTATTCTGAATGTAAGTTCAAGGATTTTAACCTTCGAAGAAGAAGGAATGGGTAAAAAACAGAATGTAGAAGAAATTAATGATATAGCGTAGTGACAAGTCTCGACTTGTCAAAAAAATGATAAAGATATGAGCAAAAAATTAAAAGTTTTAATGAGTGGTGGTGGAACTGGTGGTCACATCTTTCCTGCTGTTGCCATTGCGCAGGAAATACAAAAACGTTTTCCTGATGCAGAATTTTTGTTCATGGGTGCCAATGGAAAAATGGAGATGGAAAAAGTTCCGCAATCTGGCTTCAAAATTGAAGGACTGAACATTGCTGGATTTGACAGAGGAAATCTTTTGGCAAATATTAATTTACCGTTTAAGGTGATTTCTAGTTTGCTTAAAGCTAGAAAAATCATTAAAGAATTCCAACCAGATTTTGCGGTAGGAACTGGTGGTTTTGCAAGCGGGCCAGCTTTATTCATCGCTGCGAGAATGGGAATCCCTACTTTTATCCAAGAGCAGAATTCTCTTCCTGGGAAAACCAATATTTTCAATGCTAAAAAAGCAAAAACTGTTTTCACCGCTTATCCGAATATGGAAAAATTCTTCCACGGAACGAAAACGTTATTTTTAGGAAATCCTATCAGAAAAAACATTATTACTGATATCATTGACAGCGATTTAGCCAAAGAAAAATTAGGTTTAGAAAAGGGAAAATTAACGATACTTTCAGTAGGCGGTTCTTTAGGTTCTAGAACTTTGAACAATGGCTGGAAAGAAAACCTCAACTCAGTTTTAGAAAAAGATTACCAATTGATTTGGCAAACAGGTAAACTAGATTATAAAAATATTTTAGAAGAAACGAAAGACATTCACGGCAGAAACATTCAAATTGTAGAATTTATTAAAAACATGGAAATGGCTTATTCTGCGGCAGATGTTATTGTTTCTAGAGCTGGAGCGATTGCGATTTCGGAATTAGCCATTGCTAAAAAGCCAGTTTTGCTGGTTCCTTTTCCTTTTGCGGCAGAAGATCATCAAACCAAAAACGCTCAGACTTTGGTGGACAAAAACGCTGCTAAAATGGTGAAAGACACAGAGATGAAAGAGAAATTCTGGAAAACGCTTTCAGAAATTTGCAAAAATGAATCTTTGAGAAAAGAAATGTCTCAAAATTTAGATTTTTTTGCAAAACCAAAAGCGACAGAAGAAATTGTAGATGAAATTTTTAAGAATTTGAATATTAAAGAGTAAACGTCTGTCATTCTGAACGAAACAAAGTGTAGTGAAGAATCTACTTAAAGATTTTTCATTCCGTTTCACTCCATTCAAAATGACAAAACGTAAAACATAAAAGAAATGAAAAACTATCAAAACTTTTACTTCGTAGGAATCGGTGGAATCGGGATGTCTGCTTTGGCAAGATATTTCCATGCTGCCGGGAAAAATGTTTTGGGCTATGATAAAACCGAAACCAAACTCACTACAGAGCTTCAGAAGGAAGGAATTTCAATCACTTTTGAAGATGTTGTAGAGGAGAAAATTTCGTCTTTGAAGAAAGAAGAAACATTAGTGATTTATACACCTGCAATTAAAGTTTTGGGAATTTTAGACTACTTTAATGAAAATGGTTTTGAAGTTTTAAAACGCGCAAAAGTTCTTGGCATGATTACCGAAGATACCAATTGTATCGCAGTAGCAGGAACGCATGGCAAAACAACTACCTCTAGTTTGGTAGCACATCTTTGCAAAGTGGCTGATCTTCCATTTTCTGGATTTTTAGGCGGAATTGCAGAAAATTATAAGTCAAATTTCATCTTTAACGGAACAGAAATGTCTGTTTTGGAAGCAGATGAATATGACAGAAGTTTCCTAAATCTCTCGCCAGATTGGGCTATTATTACATCTATTGATGCAGACCATCTTGATATTTATGGAGATACAGAAACCATAGAAAAAGGATTTAGAGATTTTGCAGATTTAGTGCCAGAAAACGACCAACTATTCGTGAGAAAAGGTGTAAATATTGGCAGACCTTGTAAAACATATGCGGTAAATGAAGAAGCTGATTATTATTCTGATAATCTGCATATTGTAGATGGTTGGATGATGTTTGATTTTCATGCAGGCGAACAAACCGTAGAATTTGCTTGGCAAATTCCGGGAACGCATAATGTAGAAAATGCTACCGCTGCTATTGCTGTTTTGCACAATTTAGGAGCAGATTTTACAGCTTTACAAGAAGGGATTTCTAGTTTCAAAGGAATTAAAAGACGTTATACCAAACATACTTTTAAAAACGGAAAAATTTATGTAGATGATTATGCACACCACCCAACAGAACTGAATGCGGTGATTGGTTCCATCAGAACTTTTAACCCAAATAAAAAACTGTTGGTAGCGTTTCAGCCACATTTATTCAGCAGAACCAGAGATTTTGCAGAAAGTTTTGCAGAAAGTTTAGCGGCAGCAGATGAATTATTATTATTAGACATTTATCCAGCAAGAGAATTACAAAAAGATTTTGAAGGGATAACTTCTGATTGGTTGCTAGAAAAAGTACAATTAGAAAAAAAAGAAGTGTGCAGTTTAAGCGAAGCTTTTGACAAAATCAAAGAAAAAGATTTTGATATTTTGCTTACAGTAGGTGCAGGAAACATAGACACTTTGTATGACCCAATTATGAATTGGATTGGTACATTGAAAAATTAAAATTAGAAAAAACTCGGACGTAAGTTTATGAAAAACAAGTGGAGAATTCTCAAAATTTTTGTCACAGTAGTCATCTTCGGATTTCTATTGAGCTTCTCTTTGAAGAGATTCAATGACCGAAAAATTGATGAGCAATCTATCATCGTAAAATTAAATGATAGCTCCTCTCCTGTTTATTTTGTAGACGAAAAAGACATTAGAACAATTGTAGAAAGGTATAATTCTACAAAAAAAGTGGGCGATGTAGATATCCCGAGTTTAGAAAAAAAATTAAACGAATTGCCTGCAGTAGATAGCGCAAACGTTTATTTGAATTTAAATGGAAAACTTAATGTAGACATCAAACAAAGAGTTCCTGTTTTTAGATTAAATAATGGCGGTAAAGGATTTTATGTAGACAAAAAAGGAATAGAATTCCCAATTTCTAAAACATACTCTCATCCTTGCATGCTGGTTTCCGGCGATGTGAAGAAGAAAGAGTATAAAAAACTCATTGAGTTAATAGAAAAAATAAACAAAGACAGTTTCTGCAAAAATTTCTTTGTAGGCATTACAAAAGAAAACGGAAACTACAATCTTGCAACCAGCGATGGAAATTATAAAGTAGAAATCGGTGATTTAGATAGAATAGATTTTAAAGTAAAAGGTTTTAAAACATTTGTAGAAAAATATTTGGTCTATCAAGCTCCAGAAAAATATTCTAAAATTTCTGTGAAATATGATAACCAAATCGTAACCATTCTTAATTCTGGTTATAAACCCGAAGAAGATAGTTTACAAACAAATGAACAAACCCCAATAAACACCGTAACAGGAACACAAAAAACCGAAGAAAAAACAACTAATTAAAAAAAGAGAACAGCAATATATGGAAACACATGATTATTCAGTAGGTTTAGACATTGGTACCACGAAAATTGTTGCCATTGTAGGCAGAAAAAATGCCCACGGAAAAATTGAAGTTTTAGGCGTAGGTAAAGCTAAAAGTTTGGGCGTTCACAAAGGAATTGTGAACAATATTTCTCAAACAATAAGCTCTATCAAAGCTGCTATTTCAGAAGCAGAAAAATCTTCAGGAGTTCCTATTCATAGAGTAACCGTAGGTATCGCAGGCAAACACATTCGTAGTCTGCAACACTCAGATTACATCATGAGAGAAAACCCAGATAAATATATCACAGATGAAGATATAGAAATCTTAAAAGACCAAGTAAAAAAACTGGTCATGCTTCCTGGTGAAGAAATCATTCACGTGCTTCCACAAGAGTACAAAGTAGATTCTGAAGGCGAAATCCAAGAACCAATCGGTATGCACGGAAAACGTCTGGAAGCAAATTTCCATGTAGTCGTGGGTCAAATGGGAAGCATCAGAAATATCGCACGTTGCGTTCGCGAAGCTGGTTTAGAAATGGAAGCGCTTACTCTAGAACCTCTTGCCTCTTCAGAAGCTGTTCTTACTACTGAAGAAAAAGAAGCAGGAGTTGCCATCGTAGACATCGGTGGTGGTACTACAGATATTGCTATTTTTAAAGATAACATCATTCGCCACACTTGCGTTATTCCTTATGGTGGCGGAATTATTACAGATGATATTAAAGAAGGCTGTTCTATTATAGAAAAACACGCAGAGCAACTGAAAGTAAAATTCGGGTCTGCAGTTCCAGATTTAGAAAAAGATTCTACGTTTGTTACCATTCCTGGTTTACACGGAAGACCAGACAAGGAAATTTCTCTTAAATCTTTGGCAAGTATTATTAATGCAAGAGTGGAAGAAATTCTTGAAATGGTAAATACAGAACTAAAAGCCTATGGAGCTTATGAACAAAAACGCAAACTTATCGCAGGAATTGTGTTAACTGGTGGCGGTTCTAATCTTAAAAACCTTCGTCAGTTAGCCAATTATGTAACAGGATTTGATGCAAGAATTGGTTTTGCGAATGAATATATTGCCAATGACAAAAACCAATATTTGAAATCTCCAGAGTTTGCCACTTCAATTGGTTTATTGATGGAAAGTTTAAAAATTCATGATAAAAAACCTGTAGAAAAACCTGTGGAAGAGCCAAAAGTTATAGAAGTTCCTCAAACAGAAAATACAGTAGAAGAAGTAAAAACTGAGGAGCAAGAAATCACACAACACATAGAGGAAGTGAAGAAGAATAAACCTACTTTTGGACAATCCATCCTTGAAAAAGTAAAAAAATTCTTCGAAGAAGTAGAATAATTAAAACGAATAACACAAAATAAGTAAGTAACTTTTATACATCGAAAATATATGGAAAATACATTAAATACAGGGTTTTCATTCGATTTACCAAAAGGAAATTCATCTATCATAAAAGTAATTGGTGTAGGTGGTGGAGGTAACAATGCGTTGAAACACATGTACGAGAAAGGAATTCATGGAGTAGATTTTATCATCTGTAACACCGATGCACAAACACTAGATAATAACCCAATTTCTACAAAAGTTCAGTTAGGAGCTGCCATTACAGAAGGTTTAGGAGCTGGAGCAGATCCAGAAGTTGGAGAAAAATCTGCCTTAGAAAGTATTGATGAAATCAAAGCTGTTCTAGGCCATAATACCAAAATGGTTTTCATAACCGCAGGAATGGGCGGCGGAACCGGAACTGGTGCTGCTCCTGTTATTGCAAAAATTGCTAAAGAAATGGGAATTTTAACCATTGGTATTGTTACCGTTCCTTTTAGTTTTGAAGGAAAAAGAAGACTAGAGCAAGCCGAAAATGGTTTAGAAAAACTTCGCAATAATGTAGATTCCTTAATTGTTATTAATAACGATAAACTTCGTCAGCAATTTGGTAACCTAGGCTTCAAATCTGGTTTTGCTAAGGCAGATGAAGTGTTAGCCAATGCTGCTAAAGGTATGGCAGAAGTGATTACTGGTTATTTCGATGTAAATATAGACTTCCGTGATGCACGTTCAGTTTTACAAAATTCAGGAACTGCTCTCATGTCTACAGGAACCGCTTCTGGTGAAAACAAAGCTGAAGAAGCCGTGAAAAAAGCACTCGATTCTCCATTGTTAAATGATAATAAAATCACAGGTGCTAAAAACGTTCTTCTCCTCATCAGAAGTGGAAACGAAGAAGCTACTATGGATGAAATCGGCTTAATTAATGACCACATTCAGCGCGAAGCAGGAAACACTGCAGATATTATTTTCGGTGTAGGAACAGATGCAGAATTGGGAGATTCTATCAGTGTATTGGTTATTGCCACTGGTTTTGCAGCGGATGATCAAAAATATGCAGGTCCAACCGAAAAAATTAGATATTCATTAGAAGATACTCCTTCTTCTCCAAAAGTGAAGAGAGAATCTCCATTTGGCAGAACTTCTTCTGAAAAATCTCAAGAAAATCCAATGCAAAACTCTTCAAAAAGCATGTTTTTCTTAGATGATTCTAATGATAGCAGTACTCCAGACTTCCCAAGTAATTCTGTAAATCAATTTGCAGAGATACAAGCAGCTGTAATGGAAGAAAGAATTGAGGAACTTAGATTTTTTGAAGACGAAAGTTTAAGCATTGAAAGCAGTCATCAAACTTTTGAAGTAGAAGAACAAGAAAATAATGTTTTAGAATTATTTTCATTTGATGATGAAGACGTTTTAGAATCTCAATCTTTCACTTTTGAAACAGAAGAAAAGAAAACAACTATTATTGAAGAAACTCAGTTTAATGCTGCACAAGAAGTAGAAAATGTGAAACTTTCTGTGGAAGAAACCAAAGAAGAAATTTCTTTCATTGTAGAGGAAAAAACGGTAGAAACGTATAAACCAAAAGTAGAAACGAAAACTTTAGTTGAAGAAAAACCAATTGAGTTTACTTTTAAAATTGCAGAAGAAATAGAAGAAGTAAAAACCGTTTTTGAAAATCACACAGAAGAAAAAATCACTTTTACAGAAACTAAAATTGAAGAGGAATTTAAATTTATCGAAAAAAATACTGCTACAGAAAAAGTTCAGGCAAGAAGAGATAAGTTGAAAGAGTTTAACTCTCGCTATCAGACGATAGAAAACGAAAATGAATTCGAAAACATTCCTGCTTTCAGAAGAAAAAATATTAATATAGGTCACGAAAATGCTTCTCAACAGCAAATTTCTAGTTTCCTTTCTGAAAACAACGGAAGAGTACAACTTAGAGAAAACAAGTTTTTAAACAAAGACGTAGATTAAAATTTTTAAAATTTAGAAAAAATGAGTTTAGAACTTACCATAAACGAAGCGATTAAAACCGCAATGAGAGAAAAAGACAAAGTTGCTCTTGACTCTCTAAGAGCCGTAAAATCTCAAATTCTCCTGCTCAAAACTGAAGCAAAAGGAGCTGATGTTTCTGCAGAACAAGAAATTGCCATTCTTCAAAGAATGATTAAGCAAAGAAAAGATTCTTACGAACAATTTGTTGCTCAAAATAGAAATGATTTGGCAGAAGTAGAATTGGCACAAATGAAAGTGATTGAACAATTTTTACCTGCTCAAGTTTCTGCGGAAGAATTGGAAGCAGAAATTAAAAAAATTATTGCCGAAGTAGGCGCAGAATCTCTAAAAGACTTAGGAAAAGTAATGGGAACTGCTTCTAAAGCTTTGGCAGGAAAATCAGATGGAAAATCCATCTCTGAAATGGTGAAAAAACTATTATCATAATTAAATTTTCATATTAACTATAAAGAGCCGATGAAAAATTCATCGGCTTTTTTAATTAAAAAGGAGTCATTTTGTCTTAATAGATTTTTGGCATATTTTTGATAATAGAATTAAATAGAATTTTCCAAATTTTAATTATAAATTTGCACTACAAAATCTTGAATTTTCTAATCATTAAATAAAATATATATTATGTATCCAGCAGATTTAGTAATGCCAATGAAGGCAGAACTCACAGATAAAGGTTTTCAAGACCTTACCTCAGCAGAACAAGTAAACGATGCACTTAAACAACCGGGAACTACCCTAGTTATGGTAAATTCGGTTTGTGGTTGCGCTGCAGGAGCAGCAAGACCAGGCGTTATTTATTCTTTAACTGGTGATAAAAAACCAGACCATTTAACTACTGTTTTTGCAGGTTTTGACACAGAAGCGGTAGCAGAAGCTAGAAAACATTTTGCGCCATTCCCACCAAGTTCACCTTGTGTTGCGCTTTTCAAAGATGGCGAACTAGTTCACATGTTAGAAAGACACCACATCGAAGGAAATCCTGCTGGTGCTATTGCAGCGAATTTACAAGCAGCTTACGAAGAATTTTGCTAAAATTTTCTCTAAAATAATCATCAATCCGTTCTAAATCTTTAGAGCGGATTTTTGTTGCATTCAAATTACAAAATTCTCAAAAAATTTATTAAATTTGAGCAATGGCAACAAAAGCTCTCTTCAATATGGCTGTAAATTGGTTTATTCGACAAAGAATAGACCAAATTCAGAATTTTATGAAACATCCTATTGAAACTCAAAACGGAGTTTTATTTTCTCAGCTTTTCCATGCAGAAGAAACAGAATACGGCAAAAAATTCGGTTTCAAAGACATTTCTTCTTACCGAGATTTTCAGCAACAAGTTCCTATCGTAAACTATGAAGAATTTGAACCTTACATAGAAAAAGCAAGACAAGGTCAAAAAGATATTTCTTGGCCTGGAGTTATTCGCCAATTTGCTAAATCTTCTGGAACGACCAATGCCAAAAGCAAATTCATCCCTATTTCAGACGAAAGTTTAGAAGAGTGTCATTACAAAGCAGGAAAGGATTTAATTTCCATTTATGCAAACAATCACCCTGATAATCAATTATTTCTCAATAAAAATTTAAGATTAGGCGGAAGTGCAGAATTGTACGAAAGCTTCAATACTAAGTTCGGAGATTTATCTGCTATTTTGATAGAAAATCTTCCTTTTTGGGTAGAAATTACTACGGTTCCCAGCAAAAAAACTTCCCTAATGTCAGAATGGGAAACCAAACTGAAAGCCATCGTTTCAGAAGTTAAAAACCAAGACGTAGGAAGTTTAACTGGCGTACCAAGTTGGATGATGGTTTTACTTCAAAGAATTTTAACCGAAACTGGAAAAGGCAATATTTCTGAAATTTTCCCAAATTTAGAAGTGTTTTTCCACGGTGGAATAAGTTTTAAACCTTACAGAGAACAGTATAAAAAAATCATCGGCAAAGACATTAATTACTACGAAATTTACAACGCTTCTGAAGGTTTCTTCGGAATTCAAGACAGAAGTGGTAGTGACGAAATGCTTCTGATGCTCGATTACGGAATTTTCTACGAATTTATTCCGATGGATAAATTTGACCGCAATAATCTTCAAGCGATTCCTTTGGAAGAAGTAGAGCTCGGCAAAAATTATGCAGTGGTTATTTCTACCAATGGTGGACTTTGGCGTTATTTAATCGGTGATACGGTAAAATTTACTTCCCTTTCTCCGCATAGAATTCAGATTTCTGGCAGAACCAAACATTATATCAATGCTTTTGGGGAAGAATTAATGATAGACAATGTAGAAACAGCGCTTAAAAAAGCTTGTGATGCTACAGAAGCGCACGTTTTAGATTATACTGGAGCGCCTGTTTTTATGAGCGAAGGAAAATCTGGAGCACATGAATGGTTGATTGAATTTGCCAAACATCCAACTAATTTCGAAACGTTTTCTAAAATTTTTGATGATACTTTGAAATCTATCAATTCAGATTACGAAGCGAAGCGTTATCTCAATATGACGCTGAATCCTCCAATTATTCACACCGCTAAAGAAAAACTTTTCTATCAATGGATGGAATCTAGAGGAAAACTGGGCGGACAAAACAAAGTGCCACGATTGAGCAACGACAGAGAATACATTGATCCACTTTTGGAGTTGAATAAATAAAACCGTTCTATTTTTTGAACGGTTTATTTTTTCTATGCTTTTCTTAACATAAATCAATGACAAAACCGCTTATCATAACTTATCTTTGTAAAAAATTTTTATAAAATGGAATTATTAGATAAATTAAAGTGGAGATACGCTGCAAAAGCGATGAACGGAGAAAAAGTAAGTGATGAAAAATTAGAAAGAATTTTGGAAGCAGCTCGTCTTGCTCCTACTTCTAGCGGTTTACAGCCTTTCGAAATTTATGTAGTGTCTAATCAAGAGGTTAAAAATCAATTAAAAGAAGCAGCAAGTAATCAACCGCAAGTTGCAGATGCTTCTCACGTTTTGGTTTTCGCAGCTTGGGATACTTACACTGCAGAAAGAATCAACTATATGTTTGATTTAACGAACGAAGTAAGAGGTTTTACCAATGATGGTTGGGAAAACTACAGACAATTTTTATTGAACACTTATGTTCCTAAATCTGCTGAAGAAAACTTCGTACACACTGCAAAACAAGCGTACATTGCATTTGGTGCTGCGATTATTGCAGCAGCTTTCGAAGGTGTAGATGCTACACCAATGGAAGGTTTCAGCCCAGAAAAAGTAGACGAAATTCTTGGTTTAAGAGAAAAAGGATTGAGAAGTGTATTGCTTTTACCTCTTGGTTACAGAGACACTGAAAAAGACTGGTTAGAAAAACTTGAAAAAGTAAGAAAACCAAAAGATAAATTTATCACAGAAGTGAAATAATACAAAAATCCTCAGAAAATTCTGAGGATTTTGTGTTTATATAAAGATGGGTTTTTAACCCTTCCATTCTACCACCGCTCTAATAAAAGCTTCGGCATTTTCTAAAGGAATGTTTGGCAAAATTCCGTGACCTAGATTAGCAATGTATTTATCTTTGCCAAATCTATCAATCATTTTATGAACCATTTTTCTAATCACTTCTGGCGAAGAATGTAATCTTGCAGGATCAAAATTTCCTTGAAGAGTGATAGAATTATTGGTAAATTTTCTTGCCAATTCTGGAGTGATTGTCCAATCCACACCAAGAGCAGAAACTTTAGATTTCGTCATTTCTTCTAAAGCATACCAACAACCTTTCGCAAAAACTACAACGTGAGCTTCTGGAGCTAGAGCTTCTACAATTTGGTTAATGTATTTCCAAGAAAACTCTTGATAATCTTCTGGAGAAAGCATTCCGCCCCAAGAATCAAAAATTTGCACCGCAGAAACTCCGCTTTGTACTTTTCTCTTTAAGTAAGCGATGGTTACGTCTGTAATTTTTTGTAAAAGCAAATGCGCTGCTTCTGGTTGAGTAAAGCAAAATGACTTCGCAATGTCAAAAGATTTAGAGCCTTTTCCTTCAACACAATAGCAAAGAAGTGTCCAAGGTGAACCAGCAAAACCAATCAAAGGAATTTCGTTTTCTAATTTCTGTAAAGTGATGTCAATCGCATCATAAACATATTTCAGATTTTCTTCTGCTCCTTCTACTTGCAGATTTTGTACTTGTTCTAAAGTTCTTATTGGTGTGTCTAACCATGGTCCAACTGATTCTTTCATTTTGAAATCAATTCCCATCGCTTGTGGAACTACCAAAATATCAGAAAATAAAATCGCTGCATCTAGCGGAAATCTTCTAATCGGTTGAACAGTAATTTCTGCTGCCAATTCTGGAGTTTGACAACGCGTGAAGAAATCATATTGGTCACGAAGTGCGATGAATTCTGGCAAATATCTTCCTGCTTGTCTCATCATCCAAACTGGTGGTCTTTCTACAGTTTCGCCTCGTAATGCTCTTAAATATAGGTCGTTTTTTATCATTTTTATTATTTTGTTTCTCACAGATTACACAGATTTTCACAGAAAATAAATTCAACATTTCTATTTCTTAGTCTTTAACTGATTTAATTTCAATCAATGAAAGAATTAAATTTTAAATTAAAAATCTGTGCTATCTGTGAGACATTATTATTTTAATTAAATCTTCTAAATTACTTTCTTTACTGGTAAAAATTTTATTTTGTGTAAATTTTCTCAGCTCCTTTTCTGTGGTTTGTCCGATAGAAAAGATCTTCAAATTTTCTAAAGAATTAAACTTTGCAAAACTACGAACTCCACTTGGACTAAAAAAAACTACAGCCTCATATTTTTCATGAATTTCTGGATAGAGAATTTTAGTATTGTAAAGCACTACTTTTTTGTAAGAAATATTCTGTAGTGGCAACGCTTTATCTAAAATATCAAGTGCTAAATTTCCACAAAAATGAATGAAATTTTCTTTTTGGCTATGCTTGAGAATAAATTCAGACAAATCATTAAGATGTTTCTTCACTTTAAAAGTTCCAAAACCTTTATTTCTCAATTCTTTTTTGGTTTTAAGACCTACTGCGTAGATTTTATTATAGTGAGCTTCTTGAAAATTTTCATTCGGTTGAAAACCATTTTCAAAGAAAGATTTTACAGCATTTACGCTCGTGAAAATAAGTGAAGAATTCTTAAGCGGAAAAGGTTTGGTTTTAATTTTTTCAATCGCTATAAAATCCTTAAAATCACAAGAAAAACCGGTTTCTAATTTCTCTGAAACCTCATGTTCGATTCCGGTTTTGGTGAAAAGGATTTTCATGATAACTCTATTCCTTTATTTGTTTCTTAATCTCCTCCATCATTTCTTTTCCTCCGTTTTCTAGGACAAATTCTGCAAATTTTTTGCCGTAATTTTCAGATTCATCATATTCAAATTCTTCAACTACATTTATCGTTTTACTTCCGTCTAAAGAATTTAATCTACCAGAAAACTTGATTTTATTTTCTTCAAAAACTGCTATTGCTCCAATTGGCGCAGTACAGCCACCTTCTAGAGTTCTGAGGAAATTACGTTCTATTTCAACGCAGATTTGAGTGGTTTTATGATTGATTTTTTGCAAAATTTCTTTGGTTTCCTTATCATCTACCCTACTCGAAATTGCTACAACTCCCTGACTAGGTGCAGAAATCATAAAATCAAGCATTTCATACTCCAACTCCATTTCCATTCTTTTAATACCTGCCAAAGAAAAAAGTGTAGCATCAAAATCTCCTTCTTCCAATTTCTTTAAACGCGTTTGTACGTTTCCTCTAATGTCAAAAAACTGAGTGTTCGGGAATTTTTCTGACCAAAAAGCTCTTCTTCTCAAACTGCTGGTTGCAATTTTAAGTTCTGCTAAATCTTTATTTTTAGAAGAAGATTTTCTCACCAAAACATCTTGCGGGAAATCTCTTTCCAAAACTGCAGAAACTTCTATATTTTGAGGTAAAATAGTAGGAACATCTTTCAGAGAATGCACTGCAATATCTATTTCATTATTGAGTAAAGCGATGTCTAAATCTTTGGTAAAAACGCCCGTAATTCCTAGAGAATAAAGTGGTTGATTAAGGTTTTTATCACCAGAAGAAAGCACAGGAACCAGCACTGTTTCGTAGCCTAAATTTTGTAATTTTTGTTCTACTTCTTTTGCTTGCCACATTGCAAGAGGCGAATTTCTGGTACCTATTCTTATCATTATAAAAATTTATTTTCTTGAAAACTTCGTAAATTCTAAATCGTAAATTCTAAAATTACTGATGTTTTTTGTTGAACTCTTCTTTAGGTTGTTCTACCAAAATTTCGTTCATCAGTTTAGTAACTTCTTCGGCACGAAGCGGATTTTCGATGATATATTTCGCAAATCTATTGGTGATTTTTTGAATCAATTTTTCAGTGAGTTCCATGTCTTCTATATCCACATATCTGTGTTTTCTGTGGAAATTATGCATTTCATGGTCTTCTATATGTTTCAGTGCAGCTTTGAACTGATGAATATTCGGCGCGAATTTTCTTTTTCTTTCCCAAGCCAAAAATTCTTTGGTCATTTCCTTGATGATTTTCTCCGCTTTAGGAATTTCTTTCTTGCGTTGCTCGATGGTTTCCTGAATGTGCTTAGACAGTTCGTCTACATCTACCAATTGCACCGCTTTATTTTCCGCTACTTTTTTATCTACATTATTTGGAATAGAAAGGTCTATCACCAATGTTTCTTTTCCATTTGGAAAATGTTTTTGGTGAATAATCGGGTGCGAAGCGCCAGTTGCAACGATAAGAATATCTGTAGATTTCAGTTCTTCTTCGAAATTTTCAAAAGCAATTTGCGGAATGCTGTACTTTTCTGCAATTTTTTCTGCTTTTTCATAAGAACGGTTGGCGATTTTTACTTTTGGCTGATAAACGTGTTTCACCAAATTTTCTACAGTATTTTGACCGATTTCGCCAGTTCCCAAAAGAAGAATATTCTTCTCTGAAATCTGTTTTTGAGTTTTTAAGATATAATGAACCGCTGCATAAGAAACAGAAGCTGCACCGTTTGAAAGGGCGGTTTCGTTTTTAATTCTTTTAGAAATTTGAATCGCCGAATTAATGGCTCTTTCTAAGTAAGGATTGCTAAAACTTTTGTGTTTTTTGAATCGATGATAAGCATTTTTTATCTGACCTATGATTTCGAAGTCTCCTAAAATCTGACTTTCTAAACCTGCAGAAACTCTGAATAGATGATAAAGCGCTTCTTCGTTTTTCATCACATTTACAAACTGCATGAAATCCATCAAACTTACGTCTACACTCTTGCAATACATCTCTGCAATCGCAATATAATTATGAGAAGTAGTATAGATTTCGGTTCTGTTACAAGTAGAAACTACAAACGCATCACCGAGTTTCTTTTCATGAATTTCTTTTACGAACTGTTTTACGTGTTCATCAAAAAACGCAAATTTCCCTCTGATTTCGGCATTGGCTTTTTCAAAACTAATGCTTAAAACAGTGAAGTTCTGTGTATTATATGTCTTCGCAAGAGAATTCATTTCAAGTCTGCAAATTTAATCATTATTATGATATAAAATTTCTAATTTTCATCATATTTTAATAGATGTTATGAATTGAAATATTTGGTCATCACATAATGAAACCCGATAGGTTTTACGTTAAACAATTCACCTTCAATTTTATACCCTAATTTTTCGTAAAATTCCGCAGCTGTTTCTCTGGCATTCATCCAAATTTTTTGAATTTGAGCTTCTCTCAGAATTTCCTCTGCTTTTTCTACCAATTTTTTTCCTATTCCTTTTCCTTGATAATCTTCTGAAACTGCCATTCCTCTAATTTGAGCAATTTCTCCATTTTTCAAGACCGTGATAATTCCCACAATTCTATCTTCCACGAAATAACCTAGATGAAAAGTTTGGTCATCAAAATCACCACTGAACTCATGCGATTCTTGAGGAAGATTTTTTCTAAGGATTTCTCGTCTAAGAAGATAGGTTTCTTCTGGGCTAATTCTTTTAATCATTTGAAAATCTGAGTGTTAAATTATTTTAAGAATTGAAATTCATTAAATTCTCAACAGAGAAAAATAATTTTTAAAGTTTCGAGTTTAAAGTTACAACAAGCATTTAAAAATTAATAAAATTTTAACGATATTTTTTGTTTTTCATTATTTTTAAATGCTCTGAAATTTATATCTTTGTCACTTAAAAATTTATAGAAGAAAATGGGGTTATTTGATATGTTCACGCAAGAAATTGCGATAGACTTAGGAACAGCGAACACACTTATCATACATAATAATAAAATCGTGATTGACCAGCCGTCAATCGTGGCTATCGAGCGTTCAACTGGAAAGGCAATTGCTGTAGGAGAACAAGCGAAACACATGCAAGGAAAAACGCACGAAGATATTAAAACGATTCGTCCGCTAAAAGATGGTGTCATTGCAGATTTTGCTGCATCAGAACACATGATTAAGGAATTTATTAAACAAATTCCTGGTATCAAAGGAAAATTAATTCAACCTTCTCTTAGAATTGTAATTTGTATTCCTTCTGGTATTACAGAAGTAGAAAAAAGAGCGGTAAGAGATTCTGCTCAAAAAGTTAATGCTAAAGAAGTAAGATTAATTTATGAACCAATGGCTGCAGCAATAGGTGTAGGAATTGATGTACAAAAACCTGAAGGTAACATGATTATCGATATAGGTGGTGGTACTACAGAAATTGCAGTAGTGGCTCTTGGTGGTATTGTTTGTGATAAATCTGTGAAAATTGCAGGTGATGTTTTCACGAATGATATTGCTTATTACCTAAGAACGCATCACAACTTATACATCGGAGAAAGAACAGCAGAAAGAGTGAAAATAGAAGTAGGTTCTGCAGTAGAAGATTTAGACGTAGAAGTAGAAGATATTCCAGTACAAGGTAGAGATTTAATTACTGGTAAACCAAAAGAAATTATGGTAGGTTATAAAGAAATCGCAAGAGCTCTGGATAAATCTATCATCAGAATAGAAGATGCAGTAATGGAAACGCTTTCTCTTACTCCGCCAGAATTAGCAGCAGATATTTACAAAACAGGTATTTATTTAGCTGGTGGTGGTGCTTTATTAAGAGGTTTAGCAGACAGACTTCACAAGAAAACAGGATTACCAGTTTTCGTAGCAGAAGATCCATTAAGAGCAGTTGTTCGTGGAACAGGTATAGCTCTTAAAAACATGGATAAATTTAACTTCCTTATAAAATAAGTAAAAACCTAGTTATAGAATGGGGTTTTTGATAAGATTATTTAGCAAGAACGGATTATTTCTGTTCTTTCTTTTTTTACAAATAATTGCCGTAACATTGATTTTCAGTAGAAACTCAATGCAACAGTCTTTTATTGCAGCACAAACTACCGCGTTTAATGCTTGGGTTTCTGGTTACATAGACGAAGGAACCAGCTACTTAAAACTGAAGCAAATTAATGAAGAATTAGTTGCTCAGAATAAAACGCTTATGCAGGAATTATACGGTAAAGAAAAAATTAAAAATCCTAGTTTTGTAAGAGTTACCGACACGATTGGTGGTGGACAGATTTACACTTTCGTAGATGGTGAAATAGTAAATAATTCTATCATTAGAAAAGACAATTATTTTACCATTAACAGAGGAAAAAGACATGGCGTTTTTCCTAAAATGGGTGTAATTGCACCTCAAGGAATTGCAGGAATTGTGATCAATACCACTAATAATTATGCATTAGTACAATCTGTACTCAGTATGAACAAAATTAGAATTAATGCTTCGCTCAAAGATTCTGGATTTTTCGGAACGCTTACTTGGAGAGGCGAAAATTCTAGAACCATGCATTTATCAGACATTCCTAAATATGTGCCAATAAAAGTTGGCGACACGGTAGTTACAGATGGCAAATCTGCAATTTTCCCACAAGGAATTATGATTGGTAGAGTTGCAGGTTACGAAGTAGATTCTAAAACAGGATATTGGGATATTTCTGTAGAATTAAGCCAAAAAATGGGACAACTTAACAAGGTTTATGTTGTAAGAAATTTAAAAAAATTAGAAGTAAAACAAATTCAAGATACTCTTGATGCCACGACAAACAATGATCAGTAGAAATTTATTTACAGATGTTTTATTAATCGCAATGTTAGTTACATTGCAGATATTTTTATTTAACAGAATAGATATTGCTGGTAAATATACTCCTGTCATCTACATTATTTTTGTTTTGTTTTATCCTTTTTACAGGAATCTCTATATTTTCCTATCGGCGAGTTTTATTTTAGGATTATCTATAGATGCATTTTTAGGAACTTGGGGTATCAATGCATTTGCCACTACACTTATAGCCTATTTTAGAACAATTATTTTCAAAACTTCCACAGAAGTCTCTTCGGATGTATTTTCTTTCCATAATCTTCAGTGGTCACAGTTTCTATTTTATATTTTTTCAAGTATTTTTGTGCATCAACTATTAGTTCAGAGTATAGAATTTTTTAAATTCGACAGGTTTTTTGAAGTAATACTTAATATTTTAGTAACCAGTGTTATTTCTATAATATTTGTACTCCTCTATTCGTTAGCATTTAAAATCAAAGAAAAAGTTTGAAAACAGCCTATTATAAAATTACCTTATTTCTCTTTCTCATTGCCGCAATTTTTGTGGCAAGATTGGTCTATTTACAATTGCTTACAGATAGATATGCGCTCAATGCAGCCAATACTTCTATCAAAATAGACTATATCATTCCTCAACGTGGAATCATCTTTGACCGAAACGGAAAAATTTTAGTAGGTAACCAACCTTCTTATGAAATTTCTTTCACCCAAAGTCAAATGACGCCAGATTTTGACACTTTGGGTTTTTGTAATTTATTAAAAATCAGCAAAAAAGATTTCATCAAAAAAATAGAGTCCATTAAAAAGGAAAAATATTACTCAAAGCTCACTCCTATGACTTTCAAAAGTGATATGAGCAGAGAGGAAATCGCTAGAATTCAGGAAATTATCTTCAAATATCCGGCTTTTAATATTGTAGAAAGACCTCAACGTAAGTATGAAGTTTCTACTTCAGGAAATCTACTTGGTTATACCAATCAAGTCAACGAAAATTACATCAAAAAAGATTCTCTTTATTATTTGCCTGGTGATATTGCTGGAATTACAGGAATAGAGCGCGCCTACGAAAAACAATTACGTGGTGAAAAAGGAATGCGCTACATTCAGAAAGACATTAAACTGAGAAATGTAGGTCCTTATAAAAACGGTGAGTTAGATAAAGAAGTGGTTTCTGGTAAAGATTTAACGCTTACCATAGACTATGATTTGCAAAGAATCGCCGAAGAAATGCTCGTGAATAAGCATGGCGCAATTGTAGCACTTGACCCAAACAATGGAGAAATATTAGCGCTCGCAACTGGGCCAGACATAGACCCAAATCTTTTTACAGGACCTAACAAAAAAAGAAATATTTATAGATTGGCAAACGACACCATCTATGATAACAAACCTACTTATGACCGTTCAGTTCAAGCAGCTTATCCTCCAGGTTCGCCTTTCAAATTGTTGACCGCATTAGCTGGTTATCAAATGAAAGTCATCAGTGATTCTACCAAATTTACTTGTAGACATGGTTATAGAATGGGAAGACATACCATCGGTTGTCACTGTGGAACTTTTTGGCCAATCGGAATGGAAAAAGCCATAGAAAAATCTTGCAACAATTATTTTTCTAGTGTTTATTATAAAATCACCGAAAAATACGGTCCAAAAGGAAGAAATAGAGCCATAGATGAATGGAAAGAAATCATGAACAGCTTCGGTTTAGGAGAATTCATGAATAACGATTTAGCAGTTGGTGCAAAAGGAAAAATTCCTTCTGGAGAATTTTACACCAAAAGATTAGGGGAAAAATGGCATCCATATCAATCTGCTATTTTCAATGGAATGGGACAAGGAGACGTTCTACTTACTCCGCTTCAAATGGCAAATTTTACTGCCGCTATTGTTAATAGAGGTTGGTATTTTACGCCACATATTGTAAAATCCATAGATGGAAAACCTAATCCAGACGAAAGATTTAAGAAAAAACATGTGACCAAAGTAGAACCTAGATATTTTGATGTGGTTCTAAAAGGAATGAAAGATGTTTTCATCGGCGGAACTGCAAGAGGATTACTTTCTAAAGAATTCACACAACTCGGAAAAACAGGAACTGCACAGGTTCCTGGAGGAAGAGATAATTCAATTTTTGTAATGGCAGCACCTGCTGATAAACCAAAAATTGTAGTAGTTGCAGTAATAGAACACGCTGGTTTTGGTGCAACTTGGGCAGGTCCAGCTTCTACCATTATCGCTGAAAAATATTTGTTAGGAGATATTAAGAGAACTTATCTCTACGATAGAATGATACAATCTAGTTTTATGGGAGAATACAAGCGAATGTACATCAATCATCTTACCAAAAAAGGTTGGTATACCGCGCCTAAACCAGACCCTATTCAATTGAAAAAACTAGAAGACAGCCTAAGATTACTCAATGAAAAAAAGGCAGTACAAAATCCAAAAAAATTAAAAGACACCACTAAAAATAATAAAACGTAAAAGATGAAATGGGCAGAAGGAATTGATAAACTTGGCATTTTTCTATACTTGGCTATTTCACTTTTTGCAATAGCAAATATTTATAGTGTAGATGAAGGATTAGGAACCAAACAATTTATATTTTTTGGAATTTCACTCGTGGTAGGACTTGTAATTTTCACCATGAGAACAAAGTTTTTTGAAAACTTTGCGGGAATTTTTTTCATATTAGGTGTCCTTTCATTAGCAGGTTTACATGTTTTTGGAACTGAAATTTTAGGTCAAAAAAACTGGTACAAGTTTGGCGGATTTACCATGCAACCCGTTGAATTTGCAAAAATCGGAACAGCACTTATGCTCGCCAATTACGTTTCTGGACCAGATTTTAATCTGAAAATGAGAAAATCACAGTTGACAGTTCTCGCGATTATTGGAGTGCCAGCTTTAGTTGTTTTATCCATTCCAGATGTAGGTTCATTATTAGTATTTACTGCGTTTGCGATTGCTTTATACAGAGAAGGATTAAATGGTTGGCTATTTATAGTAGGATTTGTTTTAGCAGCTGTTTTTCTTTTGTCGATTGCGTTTAATCCTTTATACATTACTGGAGTTTTAGTAGGTTTAGTCCTCATTTTTATACTCTTTAATTATCAAAAAATTCATTGGAGCGTTCCTACTATAGTCACCATTGTCGGAAGCTTAGGAATTTTAGCCGGCATCAGTTTTGGAACTCCAAAAATCATGGAAAAACTACCAAAGCATCAGCGAGAAAGAATAGAAGTTCTCTACAAAGGTGAAAAAGCTTTCCGAGATACTTCTGGTTATAACTTATTGTATTCTAAAACGGCTATTGGTTCTGGCGGATTTTGGGGAAAAGGTTATAAACAAGGTTCGGTAACTCAAGGAAAATTCGTTCCTGAACAAGAAACAGACTATATTTTCTGTACAGTGGGAGAAGAATGGGGTTTCTTCGGAAGTTTTCTTTTGGTGTTATTTTATGCTATTTATATTGGCAGAATATTTTATTTAGCCGAAACTCAAAAAAATACTTTTAACAGAGTTTTCGGTTATTGTTTTGCTGGAATATTACTCATGCATTTTTCCATCAATTTAGGAATGGTAATGGGACTATTTCCTACAGTGGGAATTCCACTGCCCTACTTCAGTTACGGAGGAAGTTCGTTTTTAGCATTCTCTATTATGACCGCTATTTTCTTTAAATTAAATTACGCAGATAAGAATTCACTCGTATAAATAAAAAAACCTCCGCAACTAGTTGCGGAGGTTTTTTATCACTTGTCTTGTCCTGAAAAAAGTTGACTAAAAATTAGATAATATGTCAACAAAGAAGAAAATTTCAAAAATTCCAAATGCCCCACAAGTTTATAGCGAAG
>JPFL01000522.1:0-34389 GCA_000733385.1 Paramecium biaurelia
TACTGAAGATTCAGATGATTATATTGAGAAGATTCAAAATATTTCAAGAAGTTTTTCTAGTAAAATAAAAATGAGAGATAGAATAGTGAATAAAAAATTTTCAACTTCATTGACATAAGAAAGCACCGAAATTTTCGGTGCTTTTAAATTTTTCCAATCTTCAAAACTCATTTCAAATTTTATTTCATTTCCATGAAATCCTACATTTTTCCAACCTTGTTTTTCATAGAATTTTTCTGCTCTGGAATTGGCTTCTGTTGAAAGCCAAATGGTTTTTTGGGTTTTGCTAAAATATTCGTCAAGCATTAATTGATGAAGTTTTTTGCCAATACCTTTTCCTTCGTGTTCGGGTAGAAGAAATAGCGCCCAAACATTATTTTCTATAAAATCTACAATAGAAAAGCCTACAATATTATCATCAATTTCGCACACGAAACCAGTTCCTCTTTTGGTGATAAACTCTTCTACTAATTCATTAGGAATTAAGCTAGGATTAGAAAGTTGATTTTCTTTTACAGAATTTCTCACAACTTGTATGAGAGGAATATCTTTAATGGTTGCTTTTCTGTATATCATGTTGTAAAAATATAAAAAACCACGAACAAAATTTTGCTCGTGATTTCTTTAATTAAAATTTAGTTTAATATGATGGGTTTTTGTGAGATTAGTTTCCAGTTCTGTTTTTAATGTCTTTATTAGCACCTTCTATATTTCTGGCTTTTTGAGTTTTTTGGTTTCCAAAAGTATAGGTTGCGGTAAGCGCAAGCATTCTTCTGTATTCATTTTTTCTTACATTATTGTAATATCCATTGCTTTGTATATCTGTGATATTATATTTTGAGCCTGTATTAAGGACATCATTCGCTTCAAATAAGAAAGTCCAATTGTTCCAAATTTTTCTTACAGAAATGTCCAGCGATTGAAGAGCGGAAAGTTTACCAATCGAGATTTGCTGAGGTGCTAGATAAAAGTAATTTACACCCAAGAATAAGTCTTTTTTGCTCGAAAGTCTGATATTGTTATTCGCTTGAATGTGGAATAAATTCGTTGACTTGTTCAGATTAAACGCTGGGAAAGTTTCACCCGTAATTGGATCTGTATCTACACTTCCTTTGAACACATTATGACCAAAAGTTGTGGTGTAATTGGCACTCCAAATTCCATTGTAGAAATTCTTTTGGAATCCTAAAGTTGCACTGAATTCTTGTTTGTCGCCAAAGTTAGTTCTAATGTATCTCAAAACGGTATTTCCATTTTCTACTTTTTGTAAAGGAATTTGGTCTGATGCATCTTTCACAAGACTAGTATTTAAAACCAAGAAATAAGTGTTTTTATACATATAGTTTAGTTCTTGATTGTAATACTGAGACGCTTTCATAAAAGGATTATTCTGCACATAATTGGTCTGAGTAAGATAAATTCTAGAAGGATTAAGTTCCCAGAAAGAAGGTCTTCTTACACGACTAGAGAATGAATATGTTACATTATGATTCTTATTAATAGCGTAATTTATAGAGGCATAAGGCAAAAAGCTGTTGTAATCTCTAGTAAAATGTTCGTTTTTGTCTATTACGCTACCTTCACTTTTCGTCAGTTCCAAACGAGTTCCCAATTTGGTAGAAACTTTATCATTGAAGCTTTTTTCTAGTGTAGCATATACTCCTACAATATTTTCATCGTAGATAAAATGGTTAGATTGGTTATCATCAATTCCTGTTGGTGGCAAAATATTTACAAATTGAGTGTCATTGTCAGTTTTGGTTTTGTTGTAACTTCCTCCCACAGAAAGCGTTAAATTCTTATTGAATTTCTGAATGTAATCTGCCATAAAACCAAGATTATCAATTTGCTGAGGAATAGATTGGTTGAAATTAGCCAAAGTTACTCCATTAACATCACTGGTTTTGTTTACATTTTCTGTCTTTTGATTGTAGTTAAGATACGCAGCATTCAGTGATAGTTTGCTTCCTAAAGTATCTGTTTTTATTTCATAATTCAGGTTAAGAGAATGGTTTGCAGAATGGTCATTTTGGTTATTTGTGGTGATGTTTTCTCTTGTAGAATTATTTGATAAATCGGTGATGATATTTCTAAAATAAGAAGAACCATCTTTGGTTTTATTCAGATTCAAGCTGTAAGAAATTCCTAAAATTTGTTTATCCGAAATTTCATAATCAGCATTAATATTTCCGCCAACATAAGCATTAGGATTTATTGTATTTCCAACGGATAAATTACTAGAAGTATCTGTTCCGTTGCTCAAAATATAGGTGTTATATTCAGACCATTTTCCTACATAAGTATTGGTGCTTACAGTAAGTTTGTCTTTTTTATAATTGAGTGAAACCGATGTGTTTGGATTGTTATAATAGCCTTGTTTGTTTTCCAACTTCCAAGTTCCGCTCATCCCATCGTATTTCTTCTTTTTCATCACGATGTTGATGATTCCTTGATTGCTTTCTACCTGAAATTCAGACGATGGAACGGTAATGACTTCTATTTTCTGAATGTTTTCAGATGGTGTATTTTTCAGCATTTCTAAAACCGCTTCCGCGCTCATATTGCTTTTTCTACCATTAATGTAGATGATGGCATCATTTTTTCCTAGAATTTTTAGATTGGCATTGTCACTTGTAGAAATAAGAGGAGTTTCTTTTAAAAGTTCAAAAGCATTGCTTCCTTTTGCAACTGGCGAATTGGCTACATCATAAACCATTCTATCAGATTTCTTGTGAAAAACCTTTTTGGTCATTTTCACTTCTTCTATGTCTTTCGTTTTTTCTTCTTGCGAATAAGAAAAAAGCGAAGTAAGAAGTGCTGCTGTAAATAATAATTTTTTCATGGTGTAATTTTTAAGTTTAAATTCTGTAAAAAAGAAAAGTCGCAGTGGGTTATTAGTTGAGTGATTTGGTGTGGTGATTAGTTTTTGTGGTTATTAATTTTTTCACTGCGACTTTTTCAAGTTTAGTTATTAGTTTTAGTTATTCGTTTTTAAATGGTTAAAAGTTTTTCTAAAAATTTTTCTTCTATTTAGATGAAGTATGTTTTGTTTAATAATTTACATTGCAAAGATATATAATTAATTTAGTATTATGCAATACAAAGTAGTAAATAAAATTCATTACTTGATTTAACTTGTTGATTTTCAGTGATAAAAATTTTAGCTAATGAATTGCTTTCAGAAATAAGACAATCGAAATGGAAAGAGTATTACATCAAAAAACAAAAAAAAGTGAAAATTTCTTTCCACTTTTTATAATATTTTGAAGGTCAAATCTTTATTCTCTCTCAAATTTTGCCAGTTTTTTGTCAATCCAAATCGTTGCCAACGGAAAAAACGCAGCCAGAAGTGCGAATACAGAATCTTCGTCATCCCATTGATAAATTTTTCTACAAGGAATAGCTAGAATCAAGTATAGTGTGAAAAATAAACCATGAATACTTCCCATCACACTAATGTAAATAATGGGTAAAATTCCCTCCTTGTCCTCACGAATCCAAATCATAGCCGAGAAAAGCAAAAGCCAAGAAATTGCTTCGGCAATACAAATTTTTCTAAACCATTTGATGAGTTTTTCTTGAGAATATTTGGATAAAAAGAAATTTTCGATGACTTCCATTGTGTAGTGAGTTACGTTATTTGAAGTACAAAAATAAAGATTTAATAATGAATTTTACTTATAAAAACTACTTCCGTCTAAATATTCAAAAACTTCTGGTGGAAGCATAGGTCTTACATTTTTGCCTTCTTTAATCATATTTCTAATTTCTGTGGCAGAAAGTTCTATTATCGGTGCATTTACCATGCTGATGTTTTCGTGCTGTAGATATTCACTGTCTTTTTTCTCACCTTCAAAAGTTCTGGGATAGACAATGATTTGATAATCAGACATCAGTTTTTCAGCGTTTTTCCATTTAGGAAGCGAATCTAGATTGTCTTCGCCCATAATCAGCGCAAAAGAATAATTGGGATATTTTTCTTTGAGATAAGTAAGCGTATCAATCGTGTAACTTGGCTTTGGTAAAGAAAATTCTACGTTCGAAGCTCGCATTTTAGGATAGTTTTTCACTGCAAGTTGCACCATATCAAGACGATTATGGTCTGTAAGTAATGATTTTTTATCTTTAAATGGATTTTGCGGAGAAACTACAAACCAAAGTTCATCCATATTAGAATTTTCTAAAATATAGTTCGCCAAAATCAAATGCCCAATATGAATGGGATTGAATGAGCCGAAAAATAGTCCGATTTTTTTCATTAAAGGGTTTAGGAGTTAGGAATTAGTTTTTTGGATCGACGTGATAAGAGAGTTTAGCATTTTAGCAATTTCTATAAATTTTGTATCAAAATCTTGATATTGTTCTTCGGAAATAAAATTTAAGTTTTTAGAAATTAGAAATTGTGTTTCTAATTCTGCTAAACTTCCTCTTGCAATTTTTAAAAATTGAATATAATCATTAGAACTTCTTCTAGAATGGCCTTCTGAAATGTTAGATGGGATAGAAACGGATGCTCTTCTGATTTGGGAAGTTAAGCCGAAGATTTCATGTTTAGGATATTTTTCTGTTAAATGATAAATTTCTGTAACCAAAGAAACAGACTTTTGCCAAACAATCAAACTTTTGAAATCTCCCATAACTAATCCCTAAATCTTAATTCCTAATCCCTAAATTTCACATCACGAATATTCAAATAATAGGTTACATTTCCTTTCCAGTGATTTTCTTCTACAGTAAAAGCAATGTCGAAATTTTTAGTTTTGAAATCATCCATATATTGACCTAATTTAAAGCCAATACATTCTATATTTCTGCCAGAAACCGGTTGATGAATATAGAATTTTAGGTGATTTCCGTCTTTACCCATTTGTTTTACATAACCAGAAACTTTTTGGTTTCTCAGTTCTAAAACAGGCTTCATATTGTGTGGGCCAAAAGGTGATAATTTTCTATGAAAATTAAAGAAATCACGGTTTAAATCTTCTATTTCAATAACAGAATCTATCGTAATGGAAGGGAATTTTTGGTGTTCCTGAATTTTTTCGGCCACTACTTTTTCAAATTTTTCTTTGAAAGCTTCAAATTTATCTTTCTCCATCGAAAGTCCAGCCGCAGCTTGATGTCCTCCGAATTTTAAGAAATATTCACTACAAGCTTCTAAGGCTTCGTGCACATCAAAATCTGAAACGCTTCTCGCAGAAGCTACCATTTCGCCATTGTTTCCATCGGTGAAAACCAAAGTCGGTTTATAGTACACTTCCGTCAGTCTAGAAGCTACAATCCCGATTACGCCTTTGTTCCACTCATTGTGATAAACTACAGTGGTAAAATTATTTTCTTGCTGGGTTTCTATGACTTGGTTAAAGGCAGATTGAGTAGTATTGGCGTCTAATTCTCGTCTGGAATCGTTGAGGTTTAAGATGTCGTCTACAATTTGATGAGCGTGTTTCAAATTGTCTGAAATCATCAATTCTACCGCAGCTTTTCCGTGAGAAATTCTTCCTGCAGCATTGATTTTCGGAGCAATTTCGAAAACGATGTTAGAAATATCAAACGTAGCAATTTTTTCTTCAGGAATCAGAAGCCTTATTCCTAATTTTCTGGTTTTTCTTAATGTTTTTAATCCCAGTTTTGCTAGAACTCTATTTTCGCCAGTCATTGCTACAATATCTGCGGCAATAGAAATAGCGAGTAAATCAGTAAGTTCATAGAGTTCGTTTTCTGGAATTTTATAAATGGTATTAAGACCTTGACATAATTTAAAGCCCACTCCACAACCCGAAAGTTCTTTGTAAGGATATCTGCAATCGGTTCTTTTTGGGTCTAAAACTGCAAAAGCTTTTGGTAATTCTTCGCCTGGTAAATGGTGGTCGCAAATAATAAAATCAATGCCAAGAGAACTGGCATATTCTATTTTATCTAATGCTTTAATTCCACAATCTAATGCTATGATAAGTGAGAATCCGTTTTCTTTAGCGAAATTAATTCCCTCATCAGAAATTCCATACCCTTCAGAATAACGGTCTGGAATATAGAAATCTAAATATTTTTTTTCTACAATTTTAGAAAGATAAAGATACATGAGCGAAACTGCAGTAGTTCCGTCTACATCATAATCGCCGTAAACCAAAATTTTTTCGCCATTTTCTATTGCAGAAGCAATTCTATCTACTGCCAATTGCATATCTTTCATCAAAAACGGACTGTGAATGTCTTCTAATTTTGGTTTGAAGAATTCTCTGGCTTTTTGGTAATCATCAATGCCTCTTAGAACCAAAATTTTTGATTCTAAAGTTCCGAAACCAATTGAAGAACTGATGCTGTCTACAATTTCTTCATCAGGTGCTGGTTTATATATCCATTTTTGGCTCATAAATGCAAAGTTAGAAATTTAAATTCATTTAAATTAGAATAGTTATAAATTATGTCTATTGACTATTATATACAAGATAATTTCTATTTTTGTTTAAACTAAAAATCATGAAATTTATTTCAGTTGTTCTTCTCGGCTTTTTTACATTTTTTATGTCTTGTAGAGAACTTCCAGAGCAAATTAATTCACCTTTTCAAGGAAACTGGAGTGGAGATTATCAAGGTGCAGAAAATGGAACGCTCACTTTTAAGATTACTCCTGAAGGAAACATTGTAGGCTCCAAAATATCTACTTCTAAAAATTATTCTGAAGAATTTTTAGGCTATATTTTTGCGGATGGAGAATTTTCTTGCAATACCAGAAATGGATTTGTGTTCAAAGGGAAAATTACAGATGTAAATGCTAAAATTTACTCAGGAAATTGGACACAGAATTTTAATAATACGACTTATCAAGGAACTTTCAATTTTAAGAAGAATTAAATTAAAGTTAAAAAAATAAAAACCGCCCAAAATTTTTGAGCGGTTTTTTTTTTACATTAGCCTTTCAGCTTAAGAATACATTTGTTGTTGTAATTCTTTGATTTTTTTGTCTTCTAGATATTCATCGTAAGTCATATCTCTATCGATAACACCTTTTGGCGTAAGTTCTATGATTCTGTTACAAACCGTTTGAAGCATTTCGTGGTCATGAGAAGCCAATAAAATGTTTCCTTTGAAATTAGAAAGTGAGTTGTTCAGTGTAGTGATACTTTCTAAGTCTAAGTGGTTGGTTGGTTCGTCTAAAAGTAAAACATTTGCTTTTTGGAGCATCATTCTAGAGAACATACATCTCATTTTTTCACCTCCAGAAAGTACAGTACAAGATTTAAGTGCTTCATCTCCCGAGAATAGCATTCTACCAAGGAAACCACGCATGAATTCTTCGTGTCTTTCTTCATCATTTTTAGTGAATTGTCTTAACCAGTCTACTAAATTTAAGCTCTTATCTTGAAAGAAATCAGTATTGTCAAGAGGCATGTAAGATTGGTTCGTTGTAACTCCCCAATTGTATTCTCCTTTATCTGCAGTTGCATTTCCAGAAATAATTTCGAAAAATTCTGAAATTGCCAAAGAGTTTTTAGAAATGATAGCTACTTTGTCTCCTTTCTTTAACTTAATATCTACGTTAGAGAAAAGCAATTCGCCGTCTTTGGTTTTTTCTAAATCTTTTACTTCAAGAATTTGGTCGCCTGCTTCCCTTTCCATTTCGAAAATAATTGCAGGATAACGTCTTGAAGTAGGTTTTATATCATCAATATTCAGTTTTTCAATCATTTTCTTTCTAGCAGTTGCCTGTTTTGCTTTAGCAACGTTAGAACTGAATCGAGCAATGAAATCTTGTAATTCTTTTTTCTTTTCCTCAGCTTTTTTATTCGCTTGTTGACGTTGTCTTGTTGCTAACTGAGAAGCTTGATACCAGAAAGAGTAGTTACCTGTATAAAGGTTTAATTTAGAATAATCTAAGTCACCAATGTGCGTACAAACGGTATCTAAGAAGTGACGGTCGTGAGAAACTACAATAACCGTATTTTCATAATCTGCTAAGAAATCTTCTAACCAAGCGATGGTGTCAATATCTAAGTCATTGGTAGGTTCGTCTAAAATAAGAACATCAGGATTTCCGAAAAGAGCTTGAGCTAATAAAACTTTTACTTTGTCTTTATTCTCGAGTTCTCCCATTAATTGCCAATGCATTTCGTCTTTTATTCCCACGTTAGAAAGCATGGTTTGCGCATCTGATTCTGCGTTCCAGCCTCCCATTTCGTCATAGATTACGCCGAGTTCTCCAGCTTTTATTCCGTCTGCATCAGAGAAATCCTCTTTAGCATAAAGTGCATCCATTTCTTCTTTGATTTCGAAGAGTTTTTTATTTCCTCTTAATACAGTTTCTAAAACGGTAAAATTATCGTAAGCAAAGTGATCCTGTTCTAGAACAGACATTCTTTTGCCAGGTTCTAGTGATACATTTCCTGTAGTTGGTTCTTGTTTTCCTGTTAAAATTTTCAGAAAAGTAGATTTTCCTGCGCCATTTGCTCCGATGATTCCGTAGCAATTTCCCTTGGTAAACATGATGTTTACCTCGTCAAATAAAACTCTCTTCCCGAATTGTAGTGATAAATTAGATACTGTTAACATATTGTTTCGTAAATTTGGCGCAAAAGTAAGAAAAGAATTTGGTATTTCGAGGCTAAGTTTCGGATAAAGAATGAATTATTATAAAGGAAAATAGATTTCTAGGGTGAGTAAATTGACCTTTAAAATTATTTGATTCATAAAAAATTAATAAATTTTAATAAATGATTATCAGTAAGTTGGTTATTTAATTAAATTAAAATGAGTGGAAAAACTAAATTTGGCACGTGCTTTGGTGCTTGTTTCAAGGTTTTTCAAGTCATTTGTCTTTTTAATGAAGATTTCAGAATTCAATAAAAATGGTAAAATTTTATAAACTTTAATATAAATTATGTAAATTTATATTTTAGCAATAATTAGACATTTGCAGTATACAATGAAGATAGAAAAAACCATAAATATTTTAAATAAACGAGCAAAATTCGAATATGAAATTTTAGAACAGATAGAAGCAGGAATTGTTCTTACGGGAACCGAAATTAAAGCGCTACGTTCTTCTAAAGCATCTATTACAGAGAGTTTTTGTCAATTTATAGAAAATGAGCTATTCGTTGTGAATATGAGTATTGATGAGTATAAATTGGGAACTTTTTATAATCATAAAATCAAAAGAGAGCGTAAACTCTTATTACACAAAAAAGAATTGCAAAAGTTTCAAAGGAAGTTGAAGGATGTAGGGATGACTATAGTGCCATTAAAGCTATACATTAATGACAGAGGAAAGGCAAAAATGCTTATAGCACTAGGAAAAGGGAAGAAACTTTTTGATAAAAGAGAAACAATAAAAAACAGAGAAAATAAAAGAAATTTAGACAGAATATTAAAGAAAACCTAAAAAAACTTTGTTTTTAACGATATTTTGTGTTTATTTTGCATTATCAATTATTTAATCATTTAATTCTATGAAAAATCTAAAATTAGGAATTTCAGCATTGGCACTTACACTTGCCTCTACTGCTTTCGCTCAGACTACTTCTAACCCTTGGGTTATCGGAGTTGGTGCACATGGAGTGAATCATATGGGAGTTGCTAACGGTGGTGTTGGCAAAGTATTTGATAACTTTGATCAAGTTTTCACACTTAACAACTATACTATTACACCTCCTTTGTCAAAATTAACTGTTGCAAGAAACCTTAACAAGTATTTCGTTCTTGATTGGCAAACTTCAGTTGGAAATGTAGACAACAAGAGATTTGCAATGGGTAAAGAATTCTTCTTGCAAACAGGTCTTGGTTTGCAATTTAAATTTGCTAGCCTTTGGAATGAAGAATCATGGTTTGATCCGTATGCAAGAGTTGGAGCCAACTATTTAAGACATGATTATTCAGGTCTTACTTTCCCAAGTTATGATTATGCTAATGATGTATTAAGAGGGACTTATAATAGTGATGATGTAACTGGAAAAGCAAACCATTTTACAGCTGCTGCGGGGTTAGGTGCAAATTTATGGTTGACAAAAAACTTTGGATTTAATTTACAAGGAGATTATGTTTCTACCCCTGGAAATAATTCAAACGTTGCTGATTTTTGGCAAGCTTCTGCTTCTTTAATGTTCAGATTTGGAAACACTGACAGAGATAAAGATGGTATCAAAGATAAAGACGATGCTTGTCCAGACGTACCAGGTTTAGCTCAATTCCAAGGTTGTCCTGATACAGACGGTGATGGAGTTGCTGATAAAGATGATAACTGTCCAGAAGTTGCTGGTCCAGTAGAAAATAACGGTTGTCCTTGGCCAGATACAGATGGTGACGGTGTTCTTGACAAAGATGATGCTTGTCCATCAGTAGCAGGTCCTGCTGCAAACAATGGTTGCCCTTGGCCAGATACAGATGGTGACGGTATCCTTGATAAAGATGATGCTTGTCCTACAGTTGCTGGTTTAGCTCAGTATAACGGTTGTCCTAAAACAGATAAAATTGTTGCTGATGAGGTTACTAAAGCATTAAACGATATCTTATTTGATTTCAACAAAGCTACAATCAGACCAGAATCTAAAGAAAAATTAGATCAAGCTGCTGCTTATATTAAAGATTTCCCTTCTGGTAAATTCTTAATTGAAGGTAGAACAGATAAAAAAGGTTCTGATGCTTACAACTTAAAACTTTCTAGACAAAGAGCTGCTTCAGTTGTTGCTGCTTTAGAAGCTAGAGGTGCAGCTCCTGAACAACTTAAATCAAGAGGTGTTGGTGAAGCTAAAGCTACTGTAGCTGAAACTGCATCAGATGCTGAAAGATTAACTGACAGAAGAGTAGTTGTAGAAGCTATTTCTGCTGCTGACTGGGATGCAATCCAAAAATCAGATGTTCCAGCTCCAAAAAAATCTAAAAAATAATCAATTATTTTAAGATAAATTTAAACACCCTTATTTTTAAGGGTGTTTTTTTGTGCTAATTTTCTTATTTTTGCAAACGTAAAATATCAAATTATGGGACGCGCATTCGAATATAGAAAGGCTTCAAAAATGGCTCGTTGGGATAAAATGGCCAAAACGTTTTCTAAAATTGGGAAAGATATCGCTATTGCAGTAAAAGCTGGTGGTCCAGATCCAGATTCTAACCCTGCTCTTAGAAGATGTATCCAAAATGCAAAAGGGGCAAATATGCCTAAAGATAATGTAGAAAGAGCGATTAAGAAAGCTTCTGGTGCAGATGCAGAACATTATGATGAGGTTACTTATGAAGGATATGGACAAGGTGGTGTAGCTTTCTTCGTAGAGTGTACAACCAATAACTCTACCAGAACGGTTGCAAACGTACGAGCGATTTTCAACAAGTTTGATGGTAATTTAGGTAAGAACGGAGAGTTAGCTTTCATCTTTGATAGAAAAGGAATTTTCACCATAGATAAATCTTTAATCAAAATGGATTGGGAAGATTTCGAGATGGAAATGATTGATGGAGGTGCAGAAGAAATTGATAGCGATGAAGAAGAAGTGATGATTACCACTGCATTTGAAGATTTCGGTTCTATGTCTCATAAATTAGATGAGCTAGGAATAGAAGCTAAAAGTGCGGAACTACAAAGAATTGCTAATAATACCAAAGAAGTAAACGAAGAACAGTTCAAAGCCAATATGAAAATGCTAGAGCGTTTCGAAGATGATGATGATGTGCAAAACGTTTACCACAATATGGAAATTACAGATGAATTAATGAATTCTCTATAAAATTAAAAAGTCGCAAATTTTGCGGCTTTTTTTATTGAAGAAATACATCTTCTATATCTTTCATTCTCAGCATTACAGAACGAGCATAAGAACAATGTGGGATAATAATCCATTGGTTTTCTCTCGAAAATTCTATGCCATTTTCTACCAGTTTTTTCCCCATTCCTTGTCCCTCGAATTTAGGAAAAACCATTACATAAGAAATAATCAACGTGTTTTTCTCTGGCTGAATCGTATAAGTCAGCCTTCCAATTTCTTCGATTTCATTTTTAAGAGAAATAAAGCCTCCGTTTCCGTTTTTATGATTTTCAAAAGTTAAATTCATAATCTAAATTTTTATAAAAGTAAGAAATTTTAAAATTCGAACATCATATAATTGCATTTGATTAAATTTCCTTATAATTTAGCATTTCTGTAAATTATGAAAATTTCAAAATCACATCTTTTAGACGGAAAAACTATTTCTATCACCGGTTCGAAAAGCATCTCGAATCGATTACTTATTTTGGGCAAATTATTCGGAGATTTAAAAATAGAAAACCTTTCAAATAGCCAAGATAGTCAACTTCTGCAAAAAGCACTCAACGAAGATGCTGAAACAGTGGATATTCACCACGCCGGAACGGCAATGCGTTTCTTAACCTCATTTTATGCCATTCAAGAAGGAAGAAAAACCATTCTTACGGGTTCGGAAAGGATGAAACAGAGACCTATAAAACCTTTGGTTGATGCATTAAAAGAATTAGGCGCGGAAATTAATTATCTGGAAAATGAAGGTTTCCCGCCTTTAGAAATTCAAGGAAAGAAAATTGAGAAGAATTTCGTAAAAATTCCTGCCAATATTTCTTCACAGTTTATTACGTCATTATTATTGATAGGCGCAAGTTTAGAAAACGGTTTAGAAATAGAATTACAAGGCGAAATTACCTCTCGTTCCTATATCAAAATGACCTTAAAAATTTTAAAAGACATTGGAGTTGAAACACGTTTTGAAGGAAATGCTATAAAAATATTAAGTGCAGCGTCGTCTTTATCGAATCAAAAATTAGATAGGCATTATCACTCTTCTAAGATTAAGCATTACACCGTAGAAAGTGATTGGAGTTCTGCTTCTTATTTTTATTCTTTGGTGGCGATTGGTAAGAAAAGAATGCATCTCAAGAGTTTTTATGCACATTCATTGCAAGGAGATTCAGCTTTAAAAGAAATTTATTTGAAATTTTTTGGAGTAAATACCATTTCTGATGCAGGAGAGAATAAAATTACATTACTTCCAGATACTCATTTTCAATATCCAGAAAAATTTGTTTTGGATATGAATGATTGTCCAGATATTGCACAAACGGTTTGTGTAACGTGTGTTGCGCTAAAATTACCTTTTGAGATTTCTGGTCTAGGAACTTTGAAAGTGAAGGAAACAGATAGGCTGGTTGCACTCCAAAATGAATTAGAAAAAATAGGTTGTAGAACAGAAATTACCGAAAATTCCATCAAATCTTTAGAATTTTTTGAGTCAAATAGTGAGATTTCTATTGCAACGTACAACGATCACAGAATGGCGATGAGTTTTGCACCGTTTGCTTTGGTAAAAGAATTAGACATACAAAACGAAGACGTGGTAGAAAAATCTTATCCAGATTTTTGGACGGATTTTTTTGAGATTACGGAGAAATCGTAATGACTTTTTAAATAAAAATAATAGTCGATGACAATAATAATAACTGGAACTTCCACAGGAATTGGCTTTACACTCGCTGAATATTTCGGAAAAAAAGGGCATAAAATTTTTGGCTTAAGCCGAAAAAATGTGGAAAGTCAATATTTTACTTCGATTCCAACCGATATTACTGATAACACACAAGTTCAAGCTGCGATTTCAGAAATTCTAAAAACCGAAAGCAGAATAGATGTGCTCATCAACAATGCAGGAATGGGAATGGTAGGCGCTGTAGAAAATTCTACCAAAGAAGACATTCTGAAGTTATTCAACCTGAATTTAGTTGGATCAGTGCAAATGATGAGTGCAGTAATGCCAAAAATGCGGGAACAAAAATTCGGAAAAATCATCAATGTTTCGAGTATAGGTTCTGAAATGGGACTTCCGTTTCGTGGATTTTATTCGGCTTCGAAATCTGCGCTGGATAAAGTGGTAGAAGCAATGCGTTACGAAGTTTATCAATGGAATGTAGAAGTTTGCAGTTTACATTTGGGAGATATTAAAACCAAAATCGCAGAAAATAGAGTGAAAACTCAAGTTTCAGAACCGTATAAAAATGTTTTTGACAAAGTATATTCTTTGATGAATGCTCACGTTGACGAAGGAACCGAACCTTTGGAAGTGGCACTTTACATCGAAAAATTATTAGAAAAAAAATCTTGGAAAGCACATTATTATTTCGGAAAATTCGGGCAGAAAATTGGCGTTCCTTTGAAATGGATTCTTCCTCAGAAAACGTATGAAAATCTGATGAAAAAGTATAATAAAATGGATTGATTTCAGTTGAAAATTATGAATTGAAAGTTGAAAATTATTGAAGTTATTCTTTAAAATATTTTTTGTTCTGTATTGCGTTTTTTATAATGCGCAACAGAAACAATTCATCTTAATTGATCTACAAACAAAAAAAGAATTTGTAAAAAAAGACTCACTTTCTGCGGTGAAATTTCTAGATTCTTTGGCGGAAAACAATTATTATTTGACTAAGATTTTAAACGTTGAAAAAGTAGAGCAAACCACAAAAATCGTTTTTGACAAAGGAAAAAATTTCAATGAAGCAAAAGTAAAATTATCGTCAGAAACTGTTTTGTTTTTGAAATCAAAACCAGAGATTTTTACCAAAAATTTAGATTCTCTCAAACAAGTTATCAATCAAAAATATACAGACGAAGGTTTTGCTTTTAACCGAGTGAAAACACAATTTTTAGGCTTTGAAAACGATGTTCCGAAAGTTGAAATCTCTATTTTTAAAGGTGATAAAAGAGTAATCAATGGTTTTGTTTTGCAAGGATTCACCAAAGTTCCGAAACGCTTTGTGAAGAATTTAGAAAAAGAATTTGTAGGAAAAACGTATGATGATGGTAATCTGCTCAAAATCAATTCGAGGCTAGATAATCATCCTTTTTTAATTCTAGAAAAAGCTCCGCAAACCCTTTTTACCAAAGACTCTACGCAAATCTACCTTACTTTTCAGAAGAAAAAAGCCAATAATTTTGACGGGATTATCGGTTTTGGGAATAATGATGAAAAGAAATTTACTTTTACGGGAAGTATTAATCTCAATCTGAAGAATGTTTTTAATAGTTTTGAGACCATTTCTTTGTATTGGCAAAGAAATCAACAGAGCGGACAAAACTTCGATTTACAAACCGATATTCCATATCTTTTTGGTTCTAACATCGGCACGAATCTCAATATGAATATTTACCGTCAAGATTCTACTTTTGCTAACGTGAAATTTCGTCCAGCGTTGTATTTTCATCTTTCGTCCACACAAAAAATTGGAGCGAGAGGAAATTTTGAAATTTCTTCGGTTTTGGATGACACTTATACTTCGGGACAAGACTTTAGCAAAAAAGGAGTTGGAGCTTTTTACGAATTTACAGAAACTTCCGAAGAGCCGCTTTTTGTTTATAAAACTAAAATTATTGGCGAAGCAGATTTACTCAGTTCTTTTTATCAAAATTTAGATAAAACTTTTCAACAAACCCGTTATTTTCTCTTTGCAGAGCGTAATTTTCATCTCAAAGGAAATCATTATTTCAATGTGAAAGCAGAATCTGCAATGCTGGATTCAGATGGAGAAATCACTACTAATGAACTTTTCAGAATTGGTGGTTACAATTCATTGCGAGGTTTTAATGAACAGTCTCTTTTTACTGATTTTTATGCTTTTGGAGGTGTAGAATATCGTTATTTGGTGAGCAATCAAGCATTTTTTGATGTTTTTGGACAATTGGCTAATGTGAGAAATTCTACACTCAAGACAACTTCTAAACTCTATAGTTTTGGGCTTGGTTTTAATTTTTTATTACCGATTGGTTTAATGACTTTTCAGATTTCAAACGGACAGGAGTTTAATAATCCTTTCAAATTCCAAGACACTAAAATTCATTGGGGAATCATCAGTAAGTTTTAAATTAACCCCAGAAATTTTTCTCTAAATCGCTTTAAAATAAGGCGAAATTCCCAGAATGTTAAAATTTTTTAGAATCCTTGACTTTCTTCTAACAATTATTAACAGTTGAAAAAAAAGTTTAATAGAAGTTTAACTAATATTTTAGTTATCAACGTTTTATTTAGTCCGAAAAACAAAGTATTTTTGCTCCATATTTATGAAGCGAATTTTATTACTAAGCTGTTTGCTGTTTTTAACTTCAATAAGCGCTCAAACTTTTTCTGGAACTCTATTTATGCGAGATAAATCTTCTTTCTATCTCAACCAGATTTACGTTACCAATCTCAATGAACAGAGAACGTATCTTACTTCTTACACTGGAGAATTTAAAATTCCTGCAAAAGTAGGAGATGTAATAAGATTTACCTCAATTGTTTCGGAGCGAAAAGACATCAAAATTACTCCTCAATTGCTTGAAAATCCTCGAAATTTAATAGAACTCGAAGTGGCATACAGAGAAATTCAAGAAGTGATTTTGAGTAGATTTAAACCTACGGGAAATCTTAGAAAAGATGTTCGCACTTTAGATTCTAAAAAATCTTCTCTTGAAATAGCGAAAATAATAGGTTTGCCAGCTCCAAAAGGCGATGGAACTCCTCCAATAACGCCTGTTGCAAGTTTAGCGAATGGTGGTTTAAGTATCGGTTTAGAAAGTCTTTATGATGTAATTTCTGGTCAAGCTAAGAAAAAACAAAGGCTTCAAGAATACGAAAAGATGCAGATTGGCATTAAAAATATTAAAGCTTATTTAGGCGATGATTATTTTACCAGATTAAAAGTTCCCGTACATTTAGTTGATAATTTTCTGCAATTTGTGTATACTTCTGATAATTTGAAAATTTATTTAGATGTGGCTAATTATGAGGCTGTAAAAGTCTCTATAGAGAAATATTTGCCTATTTATCAAAAGAGATTACGAAACTCTCACCTTCAAGAAGTTTTAAATTAAACAATGATAGGGCAATTCCATCTTCCTAATTTTTATTAAATTTAAAATAATTATATCTTTGCTTTCTTAAAAATTGACTTGTGGGGAAGAATAAAATAGCAAGATTTGAAGAAAATAGAAGACTTTCAAATGTAATACAACCAACTAGAGAAGAAGCTTTAGGTAATTTTGAACTAAAGGGAAAATGGAGAGAAAAGGTTTTTAAAAACGATAATCCTATTGTTCTAGAGCTTGGTTGTGGGAAAGGTGAGTATAGCGTAGGAATGGCAAAAGCTTTTCCTGAGAAAAATTTTATCGGAGTAGATATTAAAGGAGCAAGGTTTTGGTTTGGTGCAAAAGAAGCTGTAGAAAAAGGTTTAAATAACGCAGCTTTTTTACGTACCCAAATAGAATTGATAGATTGTTTTTTTAATGAAAATGAAGTTGATGAAATCTGGATTACATTTCCAGACCCTCAGATTAAATACAGAAGAGGGAAGCATAGACTCACCCATCCAGATTTTTTAAATCGCTACAAAAAAATTCTGAAACCTTCCGCAATTATTCATTTGAAAACAGATTCTGAGTTTCTGCATGGTTATACTTTGGGAATTTTACAAGGATATGGCCACGAAATTCTAACCGCTCATCATAATATATATGGAGCGCCAGAATATGAACCAGATACTCTCTATCTAAGGGAAATAAAAACTTATTATGAGGAATTGTTTTCTGCTAAAGGCAAAACGATTACCTATATTAAATTTAGATTGAATCAAAAATAAAAAAAACTCTCAAGAATTTCTTGAGAGTTTTTTTGTTGTATGATCTTCGAAAAATTATTCAGCGTCAAAGTCTTTATCTGCATCAGCAGTTACTTTTTCACCTTCTTTAGATTTTTCTTTATCAGCTTTTCTTTGAGATTGACCTTCTTTGATAGATTCTGATACTACAGAAAGGATCATGTCAATAGATTTAGAAGCATCATCGTTTCCTGGAATTACGAAGTCTACTTTTCTAGGATCTGAGTTAGTATCTACGATACCAAATACAGGAATACCTAATTTTTTAGCTTCAGTTACAGCGATGTGTTCTCTCATGATATCTACTACGAATACAGCAGAAGGAAGTCTAACCATGTCAGCGATAGAACCTAAGTTTTTCTCTAAGTTAGCTCTTTGTCTGTCTACTTGTAATCTTTCTTTTTTAGATAAAGTTTCGAATGTACCATCTTTCTTCATTTTATCGATAGCGTTCATTTTCTTAACCGCTTTTCTGATTGTAACGAAGTTAGTTAACATTCCACCTGGCCATCTTTCAGTGATGTAAGGCATGTTAAGTTCTGATGCATGTTTTGCTACTACTTCTTTAGCTTGTTTTTTAGTAGCCACGAAAAGAACTTTTTTACCTGCAGAAGTAATTTTTTCTAAAGCGTTGCAAGCTTCATCTAATTTCACTGCAGTTTTATGCAAATCGATAATGTGAATACCGTTTTTCTCCATGAAAATGTATGGAGCCATATTAGGATTCCACTTTCTAGTCATGTGACCAAAGTGTACGCCTGCTTCTAATAAGTCTTTAACTTGTGCTTTTGCCATTTTTTTAATTTTTGTTAGTTTACGTTCCGCTTTTAAGCAATCAACTTTACGTTGGATGGGAGTAAAGTTTGGGTGCTAAACATAACGGGCAATTTTTGTAATAATTTGTAAATAAACCGAGAAAAAAGATTAACGTTTTGAGAATTGGAATCTCTTTCTTGCTTTTTTCTGACCTGGTTTTTTTCTTTCTACCATTCTAGCGTCTCTAGTAAGAAGACCAGCTGGCTTAAGCGCTAATCTGTTTTCTTCATTAATTGCACATAGTGCTCTAGAAATCCCTAGTCTAATTGCTTCAGCTTGACCTGTAATTCCACCACCGAAAACGTTTACAGTAACATCGTACTGACCTACAGTTTCAGTTAATAAGAACGGTTGGTTTACTTTATATACTAACATGTCAGTACAGAAGTAAGTTTTTGCATCTTTACCATTTACAGTGATGTTACCAGTACCTGGTTTCACGTAAACTCTAGCTACAGAAGTTTTTCTTCTTCCAATCTTGTGAACTATAGACATAATTATTTAATTTCGTTAAGGTTAATAACTTTTGGTTGCTGTGCTTCGTGCTTATGCTCAGACCCAGCGTATACATACAAATTCTTGTAGATAACACTTCCTAATTTGTTTTTTGGTAACATTCCTTTTACAGATTTTTCTACCAATTTACAATTGTCTTTTTTGTGCACTTCTTCAGCAGTTAACGATTTTTGACCACCTGGATATCCAGTATGCCAAATGTATTCTTTGTCTGCCCACTTGTTGCCAGATAAAGCAACTTGTTCTGCATTCAAAACGATTACGTTATCACCACAGTCTACGTGTGGAGTGTAATTCGTTTTGTGCTTACCTCTCAAAATCTTTGCAACTTTAGAAGCTAATCTTCCTAACGGTTGCCCAGCTGCATCTACCACAACCCATTCTTTCTTAGCGGTAGCTTTGTTAGCTGATACGGTTTTGTAACTTAATGTATTCACTTATTATCGTTTACGATTAAACATAATTTTCCCCTAAAAAGGTGTGCAAAGGTATTAATTTTTTTTGGAATTGAAAAACTTTATCAAGATTTAAACGTAAATTTAACCTTAAAAAATTAATTTTCAATCTCTTAATGACTTGTTGTTTCTGAAACTTGCCAGTAAATAATACCCCACAAATACTATAGAAAACTTAAAAACAGAAGGTAAAGCCTTTTCTAAATCAAAAATGAAAGCGCCAATCAGTACTAAAAAAATCATCGCGCCAAAAGAAATTCCTAGTTTTTTCGGCAAAGAAATAACGGGATTGTCTAAATAAAAAGCCATTCCCCAAGCTAATCCGAAAGCAAAACTGTAAAAAAGTTCTAGCCATAATCCGCCACTTTCTAGTAAAAAATGATTGATTAAAAAACTGATTAAGGTTCCTGCTATTGTATATAATAAAGCTCTCTTCATGTTTTAAAATTTTTACAAAAATACTTAATTTTTCAATTCTCGAGATTTTTCTATCTTTGAGACCTATCGAAAAGTTATTTATGGAAACCCAAAAATATCAACCTAACAATAAGGTAAGAGTAGTTACAGCAGCTTCACTTTTTGACGGACATGACGCTGCCATTAACATTATGCGAAGAGTGATTCAAGGAACAGGATGCGAAGTTATTCACCTTGGCCATGATAAATCCGCAGAAGAAGTAGTAAACTGTGCTATTCAAGAAGATGCAAACGCTATTGCACTTACGTCTTATCAAGGCGGTCACAATGAATATTTTAAATACATCTATGATTTGCTTCGTGAGAAGAACTCTCCTCAAATCAAAATTTTTGGTGGAGGTGGTGGAGTAATTCTTCCTGAAGAAATCAAAGATTTAATGGAGTACGGAATCGACAGAATTTATTCTCCAGATGATGGTAGAGAAATGGGATTGCAAGGAATGATTGATGATTTGGTTCAAAAATCTGATTTTGCTACAGGCGAAAATATCACCGTTTCTGACATCGAAAATATCAAATTTGAAGATGCTAAATCTATCGCGCAAGTGATTTCTGCAGTAGAAAACTTCTCAGATGAGAAGCCAGAATTGGTTGAAGCATTAAAAGAAAAAGCAAAAAAATTCAATATTCCCATCATCGGGATTACAGGAACTGGTGGCGCTGGTAAATCTTCGTTAACAGATGAATTGGTGCGTAGATTTTTAAGAGCAAACGCAGATAAAAAAATTGCGATTATTTCTGTAGACCCTTCTAAAAAGAAAACTGGAGGTGCACTTCTCGGCGATAGAATCAGAATGAATTCTATTAATGATTCTAGAGTTTACATGCGTTCTATGGCAACGCGTGAGAACAATGTTTCGGTTTCGCCTTACATTCATTCTGCATTAGATGTTCTTAAAATTTCTAGTCCAGATATTATCATTTTAGAAACTTCGGGAATTGGTCAATCTGGTTCAGAAATTACTGAAATTGCAGATGTTTCTGTGTATGTAATGACGCCAGAATATGGTGCTTCTACTCAGTTAGAAAAAATTGATATGCTAGATTATGCAGATTTAATAGCATTAAATAAATCTGACAAAAGAGGAGCTTTAGATGCCATTCAAGCGGTGAGAAAACAGTTTCAGCGTAACCACCAATTGTGGGAAAAGCCATTGGAAGAAATGCCAGTTTTTTCTACGAAGGCAAGTCAGTTTAACGATTGGGGAACTACCGCTTTGTACAATGCATTGATTGAAAAAGTAAATGCTAAATTCACTTCATTAGATCTAAAATCATACGAAGAACAAAACGTTTCGGAAGAATCTACCATTATTCCACCGAAAAGAGTTCGTTATCTTTCTGAAATCGTAGATAACAATAAAAATTACGACAAACAAGTTGAAGAGCAAGCTTTAATTGCTAAAAAAATGTACCTTATTGAAGGTGCTAAAGCGTTGATTACTGATGATGAACATACTACTGATAAACTTGAAAAAGTTTTCCTAAAAACTAAAAAAGAACTTTCGGAGGAAAACAGGTTGTTCCTTCAAGGTTGGCATCACTTCAAAGAAGAAATGCAACAAGATAGTTTCTCTTATTTAGTTCGTGGAAAAGAAATTAAGGTAGAAACCAAATATGAATCGCTTTCTCATCTTAAAATTCCAAAAATTGCTTTGCCAAAATTTCAAGATTGGGGCGATTTAGTTCGTTGGAAAGGTCAGGAAAACGTTCCTGGTGCGTTTCCTTATACTTCGGGAATTTATCCATTCAAAAGAACGGGGGAAGATCCTACCAGAATGTTTGCAGGTGAAGGAGGTCCAGAACGTACCAACAGAAGATTCCATTATGTTTCGGCGGAAATGCCTGCGAAAAGACTTTCTACAGCGTTTGATTCTGTGACTTTATATGGTCAAGATCCTGCTTTTCCACCAGATATTTACGGAAAAATTGGAAATGCGGGAGTTTCTATCGCGACTTTAGATGATGCTAAAAAATTATATTCAGGTTTTGATTTAATTAATGCATTGACTTCAGTTTCGATGACGATTAACGGACCAGCTCCAATGATTTTGGCGTTTTTCATGAATGCAGCAATTGACCAAAATGTTGAGAAATACATTGAAGAAAATAATCTTTGGTCTAAAGTTGATGAAAAACTCAAAGCAAAATTTGATGATAAAGGCTTAAAAAGACCAGTTTATAATGGTAATTTACCCGAATCTAATAATGGTTTAGGTCTTAAATTGTTGGGTTTAACAGGTGATGAAATTGTAGATGCAGAAACGTATCAAAAGATAAAAGCAGAAACCATTGCAACGGTTCGTGGAACGGTTCAGGCAGATATTTTGAAAGAAGATCAAGCACAAAATACTTGTATTTTTTCTACGGAATTTGCTTTGAGATTAATGGGAGATGTTCAGGAATATTTCATTCAAAATAAAGTGAGAAACTTCTACTCGGTTTCTATTTCAGGTTACCACATTGCTGAAGCTGGCGCGAATCCAATTTCTCAGTTGGCGTTTACATTGGCAAATGGTTTCACTTATGTGGAATATTATTTGAGCCGAGGAATGAATATCAATGATTTTGCACCGAATTTATCATTCTTCTTCTCCAATGGAATCGACCCAGAATATGCGGTAATCGGTAGAGTAGCGAGAAGAATTTGGGCAAAAGCAATGAAACTTAAATATGGAGCTGATGAAAGAAGCCAAATGTTAAAATATCACATTCAGACTTCTGGTCGTTCACTTCACGCACAAGAAATTGATTTTAACGATATCAGAACTACGCTTCAAGCGTTGTACGCAATTTATGACAACTGTAACTCGTTGCATACCAATGCTTATGATGAAGCGATTACCACGCCAACCGAAGAATCTGTACGTAGAGCAATGGCGATTCAGTTGATTATCAACAAAGAATTAGGTTTAGCGAAAAATGAAAATCCGCTTCAAGGTTCTTTCATTATTGAAGAATTGACCGATTTGGTGGAAGAAGCAGTTTATGCAGAATTTGACAGAATTACAGAACGTGGTGGAGTTCTAGGAGCAATGGAAACCATGTATCAGCGTTCTAAAATTCAGGAAGAATCAATGCATTACGAATGGTTAAAACATACAGGAGAATATCCAATTATCGGCGTGAATACTTTCCTCGGAAAAGATGGTTCGCCAACGGTTTTACCAGGAGAAGTAATTCGTTCTACTGAAGAAGAAAAGCAATTGCAGATTCAGAATTTAGAGAATTTCCAGAAATCCAACGAAGATAAAACTCAAGAATGGTTGAATAAATTGCAATTGGCTGCCATTAATCAACAAAATTTATTCGAAGTGATGATGGAAGCAGTGAAATATTGTTCTCTCGGACAAATTACCAACGCGCTTTTCGAAGTGGGTGGAAAATACAGAAGAAACATGTAGCCGAAGTTCGGCTTCCAAAAATTTAAAAACTCCAGAGAATTCTCTGGAGTTTTTTTGTTACAACTGACTAGCAATTCCTTCTACAAAGGTTTTGGTGAAATCTTTGTTCATGGCTTTTCGGTGTTCAAATTTTGGAATCACTAGATTTTCGGTGAGTTGTTCTGTGGTTTTTCCTTCTGCGAGAGATTTTTTGATGTAATCTGCGCTGGCTTCTAAGAAATTTCTCATTTCGGTGAGATTTTCTAGGTTTCCTTTTGTGAGATTTTTATCGGGAGCATGTCCGAAAATAAATAAAGTGTCTTTGTCAAAAGTAGAAATGGCTTTTTCTAAAACAGAAATCCAACTTCTAAAATTAGAACCATCTTTTACACGATAGACAGGAATCATGTTGATGAACATTAAATCTCCCATGTGAACCACATTGTCTTTTTCGAAATGATACATCGCGTCACCAAACGTATGTCCCGCTCCGAAATGATAAGCGGTTACTCTTTCTCCACCAGATTTGATAAGATATTGGTCTTCAAATAAAATATTGGCGTAAACTTGTTTGTCTACATTTTTAGCGAGTTCTGCTGCATTTTTCTGCAATTCTGGAACATTTTTTTGTGCCACAATTTTTTGAGTCAAATCTTTAAAAGCGAAATTTCCTGCAGTGTGATCTCCGTGATGATGCGTGTTACAAAGAAACTCAATCGGTTTTTCTTTGACTTGAGAAATAGAGTCAATTAAAGGTTGAATAAAATCTGGAAATTGAGCATCAATGACTACAAATGAATCTTTGGTTTCCAATAAACCTACGGTTCCGCCACGATTGGTGAAACTGCTTACATTTCCTCTGATTTTAGAAATATCACCATTTGAAGATTTTAAAACCTCGAAAATGGCTCTCTGAGAAGTACAAGACCATAATTGAGGCAAAATAGCAACGCCTAAAGTTGCGCCAAGAGAAGTAGTAAGGAATTCTTTGCGATTCATGATTTTATTTTTCACGAATTTAATTATTTATACGTTAAATAGTCTTAAAATTTATAATTTTTATTCGTAGAATAATATCTTTGTCTTTTTAACATAATAATTAAATGAGAGGAGAACAAAACATTATTAACGACTTAAAAAACTGGAAGGAACTCATCAAGCCTTATGCTACACCGGAAGTAAAATTAGCAAGAAAAGAGGTTTGGAAAACGGTTTTACCTTTCGGTTTGCTTTTTATAGCTGCAGCCATTGTTTATGAATTTCAATTTTGGGGCGCTTTAGGAATTTGCTTTTTGGCAGGATTATTTTTAACCAGAATTTTTATTATTCAGCATGATTGCGGACATCAATCTTTTTTTCCAGACAGAACTAAAAACGATAGAACAGGATTTCTAATGAGTTTAATGACATGTATTCCATACAAATATTGGGCACGTTCTCACAATCATCATCACGCACACCAAGGTCAATTAGATACCAGAACCATCGGAGATGTTACATTGTTGACGGTGAGAGAATACAACGAACTTTCTAATTGGGGAAAGATTAAATACAGAATTTATCGTTCCGTTCCTGTAATGTTTGTTTTGGGACCGATTTACTACATTTTTATTCACAACAGAATTCCTTTTATCAAATTTAAAGGTTGGGAAAAAGAGCGTTTAACACTGTTGAGAACCAATTTATACTTATTAGGATTTTTTGCCATTTTAGGAGTTATTTTAAGCTTGCCGACTTTTGATCTTATTGAAGGATTCAAAAAATTAGCACTTTTATACATTCCTATTCTTATCACGTTTGCGTTTACAGCGATTTGGTTTTTTTACATGCAACATCAGCACGACCCAAATTACAAAGCATGGAAAGAAGATTGGCAGTATCTTTTAGCAGCAATTAAAGGAAGTTCTTATTATAAACTGCCAAAAATTTTCAACTTTTTTACAGGAAATATTGGGTATCATCACATTCATCATTTGGCTCCGAAAGTTCCTTTCTATAAATTAGAAAAATGCAGCAAGGAGAATCCTATTTTCCAAAAATATGTGACGACTATTACCTTATTAAGCAGTGTAAAATATGCTTTTTATACACTTTGGGACGAAGAAAATTACAGAATGATTACCTTCAGACAACTGAAAACCATTCCTGTAAAAGCTTAAAAATATTTCACATGATATTTCAAACCTTCAAGATTTTCTTGGAGGTTTTTTGTTGAGGTTGAAGAAAAGCCCTACAAAAGATTTTGTATCTTTGAAAAGACAAATTCAGGAGGATGAAAGACGTAAAAATAGAATTCAGAAAACCAATGTATCCCGTAAATCCAGAATTGATGGATTATTTGGAAAAAAATCATCGACTTACCAATATCAGATTTTACTATGATGATTTATTGCGTTTTTCAGATTATATGCCTGTTCATGATAAAGAAGGCAAGGACACACTTTGGCTCAATGTGTATTACCCAGAATTTGAACACGCCGAAATCGAAGCCAATCTCAATAAAATTTATACGCTTTTACATTCTGATGGAGATGTAGATGTACTTCCTTTTTTGAAGGTAGATTCTATTCATTTTTGTACGTTTGGGAACTCTAAACCGTTCAGAATTAGAGTAAGAAATATTCTGAATGATAATTACACCAATTTTTACATCAAAAAAGCAGATGCTTCTAGGATTTATGGTCTGGAACTAGAAGAAATTCTTTCGCCTAATCGTATTAATTTCCTTTTGTACAAAGACACTTTAATTGAGGAACATATTTTAGGAATTCCTGGAGATGTCTTTATAGAAAAGCATTTAGACCATTGTTCACCTCAGGAAAAAGCTCAAATTGCCAAAGAATTTGTGAAATTTAACGAAAGATGTCTCATCGGTTTACTCGGAGATATGCGTTCTTACAATTACGTGGTAATTCCTACGCATGATTTTGACCAAGTGGTGTATAGAATTCGTCCGATTGATTTTGACCAACAATGCTATGAAGGAAATCTCAAAATTTATCTGCCTCAATATTTCAAAGAAAATAAAAAAATGGTAGAAATGGTTTATGATAGACTTAAACCTAATTCCATCGAACAATATAGAAAAGAAGTTCGTTCTGCCATTGCAAAACGCGCCAGTACAGACGGAAGGTTGCCTCATTTGCTAGAAATTATGAAAAGAGATGAGATTTCTAAACCAGAACATGTAGAAGAATTGAAAGCAGGATTGCACAAACTTACTTATAGCATTCAGTTCAAAAAATGCGAATCTATGGGTGAAATTCTAGAAACTGGACTCAATTTTGTGATTAGAAATTATAAAAATTCTAACATAAAAAAATAAAAAAACCGAACGTCTTAGTTCGGTTTTTTATTTAGAATTTATTTTTTGTTAAAATCTCCCGCATACACTGAAGTAAGTTTATCTAGAGAAATATATTTTCGAAGAGCTGCATTTACTTCATCTAATTTTAATGCCTGAATTTTTGTATTTACATCATCAAAATTATCTAGAGAAATTCCATACTGTAATTTAGTATTTACCAAATTCACAAGAGTATTTTCCATGCCTAACATTGTAGTTCTTTGGTTAGAAAAACTTTTCTTATTAGCATCTAATTCTTCTTGTGTAAACCCGTCTTTCAAAGCTTTTGCGACTTCTTCTTTCAAAGCATTTTCTACCGCATCTCTTTTTGTAGGATTTAGAATCGCATAATAGCCCCAAGAAGCTACGTCATTGTTAAGAGGAACATCAATAAAAGAACCAGCTCCATAAGAAATTCCTTCTTTTTCACGAAGACGAGTTGGGATTCTTGCAGTAAGGAAACCTCCACTTCCTAGAATTTCATTGGCCATTGTTAAAGCTGCATAATCAGGATGGTCTTGTTTCATTTTAAGACTTAAAGTTCCAAGTGCTACTGCATTTTCTTTGTCTGGAGTTATTATTTTTTTGTCTGCTTTTTGAGTTTCAAAATAAGTTGGCATTGCTTCTACAAATTTAGATTTAGCCACTAATTTTCCGAAAACATTTTCTAAAGATTTAGCAGCTACATTTTTGTCTAAACTACCAATGATAGTTCCGTAACCATTACTCGTTCCAAAAATGTTTTTGTAAAAATCTACTACTTGTTCTCTTGTTACTTTCTTATAATCATCTATTTGTTCTTGTAAACTTGGAGTATAGAAAATACTTGTTTTAGGATATGGATTGGCTAATCTTTGTAATTCATTTTGTGCAATAGCTTGTGGATCTTTTATTTGTCCTTCTAGCCAAGTATTGGTTTCGGTTACAGATTTTTCTAATTCATTTTGAGGGAAAGTAGAATTGTTTAAAATATCCTTAATCAATTCCATAATTTTAGGAAAATGCTCATTGTAAGTAGAGAAGCTAAGGTACAGATTTTGTCCGTAGCTGTTGAAATATAGGTTAGACTTTGTTTGGTCTAATAAATCCTGAATTTGTTCTTTGGTTCTGGTTTTGGTCCCTGCTTTCAGTAAATTTGCAAAAAGACTTCCAACTTCTGCTTTTCCTAGTAAATCTTTTTCGTTTCCTAGCATAAAACGGAAAGTTCCTTGTACTTTATCACCTTTTAATTCTTTGTTGATTAAGCCATATTTCATCCCGTTTGAAAGTTTACCTTCGGTAAGATTTTTCTTAAGATTTGCAATGCTGGCTTCAAAAGGTGCAGGTTCTTTTTCTATTGCTTTTCCTTTGTAATTATTGGTAAGAGCCGCAATTTGGTTGTCTCTAAATTCTGCGGGTAACACTCTTTCTTCATTAGCAGAAGGACGGAAAATACCTATGGTTCTATTGTTAGATTTAAAATATTTTTGAGCCACTCTATTAACGTCTGCTAGAGTAAGCGCTTCTACATTATCTCTGTAAAGAAAAGCAAGCTTATAGTTTCCAGCACCTATAATTTCAGTTAAGTTAATTGCAAAATTGATGGTATTGTTTTTAGAATTTTCTATATTCTTTAGAAGTTTAGCTTTTGCTCTTTTTAAGTCGTCTTCTGTAAATTTGATGGTGGAAATTTTGTCAAGTTCAGTTTTTACTAATTGTGTAGTTTCGTCTAGATTTTTGTCTTTAGAAACATCAAAATTGAAATACATTAAACCAGGATCTCTAAGTGTAGGGAGATAATTCCAAATGGAAGATACTTTTTTGGTTTCTACTAAATTTTTATACAAATAACCAGAAGGATCTGCCGTAAGAATTTCGCCTAATGCTTCTATTGCAGCATAATCTTTGTCTGCATAAGCTGGGGTATGATATCCTACAGCTACAATTTTACTTTCATTATTCCTTCTGATTTCAAAATATTTTTCGCCATTTTGGGCAGGTTCTACAGTATAAGTTCCTCCTAATTCTCTTGCTGGTTTTGGTAATACTGAAAAATAATCACTAATGTATTTTAAAGCATTATTTTCATCAAATTTTCCTGCAATAATTAATGTAGAATTATCAGGTTGATAATATTTTTCGTAGAATTTTTTAAGAGTTACAGCTTTTACACGTTCTATGTCTTCTTTGCTTCCAATAGTAGAATTTCCATAATTGTGCCACATATATGCATTAGAAAAAACACCCTCCATCATAACTCTGGTCGGACTATTTTCTCCCATCTCGAATTCGTTTCTTACTACAGAAAACTCTTTATCTAAATCACTTTGAAGCATAGTAGCATTAAGCATTCTGTCTGCTTCCATTTGTATTGCCCATTTTAGGTTTTCATCATTTGATGGGAAAACTTCGTAGTAATTTGTTCTGTCATAGTAAGTGGTGCCATTAGCAATTCCACCTTTATCAGTCAATTGTTTTTTTATATCGCCAAGGTTTTTGGTAGATTTAAAAAGCATGTGTTCTAATAAATGAGCCATTCCTTTCTCTCCATACCCTTCATCTTTAGAACCTACATTATAAACAATGTTTACCACCATGTTACTCTGAGATTGATCAGGAATTAATAGCACTTTCATGCCATTGTCAAGAGCGTATTCCTTTATTCCTTCAATATTAGATAAGAATTTAGGAGAACTAGCTTTTTGAGCAAATACAGAAACGGAAGTTCCTAGCATAAAGCTCATTGCAGTCATTAAAAGAAGTTTTTTCATAAAATTTGATTATTAGGTTAAAAAAGTCCTTCACAATAAGACCGTTAAGTTACAACATTTGTTACAAATTAATTAATAAATTTGCATCAATGAACATAGAAAAAATCATTTTGGGAATTGACCCAGGAACTTCTGTAATGGGTTTCGGGATTATTTCTGTATTTAAAGGAAAAATGAAACTCATTGCCATAGATGAATTGGTAATGAAAAAAGAACCCAATCACGAAACGAAACTCAAAAAGATTTTTGACAAAACTTTAGCTTTAATAGACGAATTTCATCCAGATGAAGTTGCGCTAGAAGCACCATTTTTCGGGAAAAATGTGCAATCTATGCTCAAACTAGGACGAGCGCAAGGTGTGGCAATGGCTGCAAGTCTTCACCGTGATATTCCCATCACCGAATATTCTCCCAAAAAAGTGAAAATGGCGATAACTGGAAACGGAAACGCTAGTAAAGAACAAGTGGCAGGAATGCTGCAAAATCTTCTAGGTTTGAAAGAATTTCCTACCAAATATCTAGATGCTTCTGATGGTTTAGCAGTGGCGGTTTGTCATAGTTTCAATCTAGGAAAACCTGAAAATGATAAAAATTACACGAGTTGGGCAAGTTTTTTGAAACAAAATCCTGATCGACTGAAGTAAATTTTAGATTTCTAAATTTTGTAAAATTAAATTTTAGTTTGCTGTAATTCAATAATTTAAAATTGTAAATTGATTTTACAAGTATTTTACTGTGTAAAACCTAATACTATTCGTAACATTGTTGCGTTATTATTCGACCAATCAAAAAATATTCCTATGGAAAATAAAACGCAAACTCCCGATAAAAATATTCCTACCAAAAGTGGAATGTATCACCAAATGAACGGATTTCAGAAATTTCTGATGATGTGTTCTGGTTCTAATCTACATATTTTACAAAAATCTCCTAGCGAATGGAATAAATACGCAGGAATTGGCGGAATTGTTCTCTTTACCGCAGTTTTTGCTACACTTTCTGCAAGTTATGCCATGTTTACGGTTTTCGAAGATGTTTGGATTTCGACTGGATTTGGGATTTTATGGGGACTCATGATTTTTAATCTCGACAGATATATTGTCTCTTCCATCAAAAAAACTGGGAGTTTTTGGAATCAGTTTTTCATGGCGGTTCCTCGTTTGATTTTGGCAACTTTTCTCGGAATTGTGATTTCAAAACCTTTAGAATTGAAAATTTTTGAAAAAGAAGTCAATAAGCAACTCAATACCATTATTCAAAGAAATAAAACAGAATTGCAAAAAACCATGAATGGCAGAATTTTGCAACAATCTGGTCCTTTTGCTGAAGAAAAACAGAAGATTCAGAAACAAATTGCCACATATCAAGCTTCTTACGATTCTGCTTCGGTAGAATTAGAAAAAGAAATTCTAGGAACAAAAACGGGATTAACTTCAGGAAAAGTAGGCTTCGGAACAAATGCTAAAAGAAAATCTGAACTGAAAGAACAGCGCAGAAAAGATTTAGAAAATTATCAAAAACAAATGGAGCCGAGATTGAAATATTTGGATTCTCAAATTTCTGGAGTGTATCAAAATCTACAAACCGAACAGGAAAATTCTGAACAAGTAGAAAATAAATTTGATGGTTTTGCTGCGAGATTACAAGCACTTTCAGAATTGGGAGATACTAATTCTATCATGGCTCTTGCGTCATTTTTCATTATGATGATGTTTATTACACTAGAAATTTCTCCTGTTTTGGTGAAGCTAATTTCCTCAGTTGGGCCTTATGATTATCTTCTAGACAAAACCGAAAACGATTACCGACTGTATTCTAAAGAAAAAATAGAAAAAGGAAACGCCGCTACAGATTTTAGAATAGATGATTTCAAAAATAATCTTGGAAAATAAAATTTCGAAAACCTGCGATAATTCAGCCGCATAAAATTTCTGGAAGTTTTTTCAAGTGATAATTTTGCATCGTCAAATTATATATGAAAAGTACTATGCAGAATTCGGGAAAAAGATGGTTTATTGCCGTGATGGCGACCTTAGTGCATCTGTGTTTAGGAACAGTTTACGCGTGGAGTTTTTTCCAGAAAACCGTCTCCGAAACTTTTGGTTGGAGCAACTCAGAAACAGCTTGGGCATTTAGTTTAGCCATTTTTATGTTGGGTGTCACTGCAAGTTGGGGCGGACAAAATTTACAGAAATTTGGGCCGAGAAAATTAGCGTTAATAGGAGCTTTTCTCTACGCTTTTGGTTATATCATATCTTATTTCGCTTTACAAAACGAAAGTTTGTGGCTGCTGTATTTCGGTTACGGAATTGTGGGAGGAATTGGTTTAGGTTTAGCTTATGTAACGCCAGTTGCTACAGTTTCTAAATGGTTTCCAGACAAACAAGGTTTGGTTACTGGAATGGTGGTAATGGGATTTGGATTGGGTGCTTTACTCATGTCAAAGCTTCTCGCTCCGATATTTTTAGAATATTTTGAAAAAGATTTAGCCAAAACTTTCCTTGCAATTGGGATTACTCTTTTGGTTCTTCTTCCGTTTTTTGCCAATTTTCTGAACTTGCCAACAGAAGAAAAATCGACAGAAATTTCTGCTGAAAAATTGAGTGCTACCAAAGAAATTCTCTCTCCCAATTTTATTTTCATTTGGTTGATTTTCATGTTTAATGTAGTTGCAGGAATGATTTTTATATCGTTTCAATCACCTTTATTACAAGATTTATTGAAAGCCGAAAACGTAAATATAGACTCCGCAACGCTAGAAAAAAGTGGAGCTACTTTAATTGCAATTAGTGCATTGTTCAATGGGTTAGGAAGATTTTTCTGGGGAAGTATTTCAGATAAATTAGGAAGAGTAACCACTTTCAGATTATTACTTTTAATAGAAATGGGCGTTTTTGCTTCTTTGATTTTTATTAAATCACCCATTTTATTTTCTGTAGGAGTTTGTTTGATTTTACTGAATTATGGAGGAGGTTTCGGCGTTTTACCGTCTTTAATTAAAGATTTTTTTGGAACAAAACTGATGCCGATAGTTTACGGAGCAGCACTTACAGCTTGGGGAGTTGGTGGAATTTTAGGTCCACAAATCACCGCTTACATGAAAGACCATTTCGCCGAAAACGCAGGATTATATGCCTATAAAGTAGCTTTGGTTTTAATAGCTTTGGGAATTGGATTATCGTTTTTTGTAAAAAATAAAAAAGCTCAATAAAAATCTAGTTTTTCGTTTTATCACAAAAATTGATTAAATAATTTCTTACTTTGAAATTGGTTTTATCACCAGCTTTTTCAAAGCATTCACATGCTTTTACATTATTGTTTAATGCTAAAAAAGCAATTCCCGATTTTATGAAGGTTTCTTCAAAGAAAGAATTAAACCTGTTTTCTCCAATATTGAGAGACTTTAATTTTTCATATTCTTTAGCGATTTCTTCAAATTTATTGACTCCATAATATTGTAAAATATTTCTTCTAATTTCATAAAGTTTTATCTCGTCTTTATTAGTGAGGTCGTTTTTCCATTTTAGAAATTTCTCTTCTTGTGTGATGAGAAGGTCTTCATTAAAAGGGTTTTTATAAAATTTTTCAGCTTTTTTTAATGCGGAAATATAATTGGAATCATAATTTGGTGTCTTAGAATCCAGAACTTTTATATAATCAATTTTATTATCTTTTGTAAGAATGTATTCTATTTTGAAAAACAAATCAATATCATCTTTTGAGTCTCCTTGTGGAGTATTTCTAATCAAAAAGTCATTATAAGAATCTTCGTAATTAAAATTAGGTTCGAAAACCTCATTACAAACGAGAACATTTTTACCGTTTCTCATTTCTCTTTTTGGTGCGAATTCTGGGTATCTATTTATAAAATCATTGGGTCTTAAAAAGGCAAATACTTTTTTTTCTTTATCGTCAATATCTTCTAGAACTAAATAATTGTCAACGAAAAAATAGTTTAATGTTCTAAAATCTGATTTGATTTGTTTAGAATCTACCTTTATTTTCTGTCTTCCCGTATCAATATATAAGTAATTATCTCTGAATTCATATTTTGTGAAAAAAGAATAATAAGGCGAGTTGATTTCAAGATTATTTCCGTCTTTGTATAAAACTTTATCTAAAATCCACTTTCCAGAAAGTTTTTCAATTTGAGCAAAAGTGAATATTGAAATAAAAAATGATATGATTATTAATGTTTTTTTCATGTTCCAAATATAAAAAAATCTCTCAAAATTTTTTGAGAGATGTTCATGTATTTTAAGATTGATTTTAGTCTAAAAGGTGAGCATATTTTTTTCTATTTTCCCACAAAATCCAAAGTAAAATTACCGCGAAAACCAATCCTGGAACAATTCCGGCAGGATCATGGTGAAAATGATGCGCTAAAATCCCAATAATAATTGGTAACATAACTAATGCACCAACTGCTCTCGTTTTTGGAAGTAATACTAAAAGTCCTCCTACAATTTCTGTAATCGCAATGAGAGGCATTAACCAACCAATTTTGCCAAAAGCATTGAACATTTCTAGTTGTTCTGGAGTTAGTTTTGGCGTTGGTATAAAGTTGAAAAATTTATTTGCCCCGAAAATAATCATTCCCACTCCGAAGAGAATGCATAAAATGTTGTAAACTGTTTTCATATTTTTAAGTTTTGGGTTAAAAATTTACTGTTCCAAAATAATACTTTGGTTGTGAATATAATTCTAATCCTAAAATTCTCCATTTAAGAGTTCCATCAACTTTATACCTATATGTATTATTTTGAACTTTTGTTAAATTAATATCAGAAACATTCCAATATTTTCCAGAAACAAAACCTTCATAAGTACTTGAATATTTGACGGGAGCGATGCTTCCATTGGTGTTTTTAAAATAAATGAATAAATTTTTTGATGTAGCAATTTGCTTATCTATTTTAATATTTTTAAAACCACTTATTTTGTTTATTTCAGAATTTACTTTTTCCTCTACAGGAAATTCTTTTGAATACTTTTCTTTATTTTCTGGTGATGCAAAAGACAT